>JANDJZ010000027.1:0-202500 GCA_027943245.1 Acanthamoeba sp. SK_2022b
AACACACACTTGTGGCTAACTTCTTTTTTTGAGATTGTGGGTGAAAGACTTCCTGAGGGTGACATCCACCTGCCCTTTTTGCTTACATGGCGCCAAGTCCATTCCCTGTGCCAATCCTCACACTCATCCACTGTTCCCCTTCTTTCTTACTCTGCTATGCTGCAGCACATTTTTCCTTTGTCAAGCTTGACAAAATGTTCTGCTTGTGTAGATTTTGCTCCACAGCGATTGCGAGCAAGATCACCTGCTGCTGCAGCTGAGCTTTCATGCACAACGCCAGCAGCATCTCAAGCTCTCTGCTGCCAAGAGTACTGCCTACAGATCCAGTGTCAGCAGGCCAAGCAACAGCCAAGTTCCTACATGAGCCTCATAATAGACTACTCCAATCCCATCTCCCTGCCTTCTCACATGCCTGTTCCCAAGTCATGGATGCATTATGGAAACAGGTTCACATACCCATTCAGAGGACTTATTGATCATTACCAGGGCAGACATCTCAACCTCCATCCTCTATCTGCAGGCTGACAACTGTTGGTCTGAAAACAAGAATGTGTTCATGCTGGGGTTCCTATCCTTGCTGGTGGCACTGGACATATTTCAAGAAGTTTATCTCAGCTTCTTCCTCGTTGGCCACACACATGAGGACATTGATCAGCTTTTTTTGATTGGACAGATCAAGCTAAAATCAGCATCTCTCCACACTCCAGTGAATGCTTCCACCCCTGAATGAATGATGCACCAATGTGCATAGGTTCATGTCAACAAAAATTGGGGCCCAATGTGTATTGGTGCTCATGTATTGCTTGTTCTGATCTCTACTTTGCTCTCAGCCAACTGCAGGCCCAACATGCCTATTCTAGGGAAGGCGCCACTCCAACATTTCATCACATCAACACTGTTTGGGATTGGAAGAGCTGGCTCAGCCCTCACCTCAATGGCCTTGAGGGACACTCAGTTCCACATGTGTTCCACTTCTTCAGGGATGCTGACTGTAACTCAGTGTTGAGAAAAAAGGTGTATCATACTGAAGGTGCATGGTCTGAACCTATAAAGCTACTTGGATCAATTCCCAAAGGTTTACAAACAATCTTTTGATCTCCACTGCAGCTGAGCTTGGAGAATGGGCTGATCTCTTTGAGCCTGCGCCTTGTAATGGTAGATGGAAAGATAATGGAACTAAAGGAGCTGTGCCCCATGGTTCTGTTCTTGCATGTGGTTTTCCATTTGATGACAAAGCAGGGGTGTCTCAAGATACCCTGACTGTGATCATCCGAAATTTGTAATAACTCTTCACCTGTGAATAGACCATCATCTGGTGCTCCAGTCCATATGTACATGTAAAGTACCTTCAATCTTGCCATCATGTACACCAGTTTATAGGTTCATTAAAAAGTGACATTGTTACTGTTTTCCAAACACTCCATTAGCAGCTATGTCCAACCATGCCACAGGTGCAGGTGAAATGTTGAGAGGGAGGCCAAGGAGAGTCCTGAGCCAGCACCTAACTCTGGTGTGAGCAATGGACAGAATCTCCCCCATAGGTCTGTGACACATTGCTCCTAACCAAGTAAATAATACTGGCAGGTGCAGCAGCATGCAGTGGACTCAAAACCCACCACCATCACAGCATTGCTGGCATTATATGAATGATGTACCAGGAATGTAGTGTCGTTGCAACGAGCAAGATTTCGGACCAGCACGCCAATGCACAATGTGCTCGCCCATGCCCTGTTCACCTAATTGCAACCTAAACTATTCAGCTGGGATAGTATAGTGGTAGTACATTGGTTTGTGGTACCAACAACCCGGGTTCAATTCCCGGTCCTGGCAACTTTTTTTCTAGGTGATGTTGATGCACAGGCTTTTTGGCTTTGGCTTATTTCTTGGAATTAAACAAAAGAGATTGAAGAATTGCGAAGAGTACGCCAGCTGAACAGACACAAAAACATGAACAAAGGAGGGGGTTGGATACAGCGCAGAAAGAAGGTAGAGGAAGAGCCGGTGGCAATAGAAGAGGAAGAAGGGGACGCCATGCCGATCACACAAACTGCCCCCACTCCTTCATCAGCTCGTCCCTCGCTGCCTTTCTGCTTCTCCCAGCAAAGCGGCCGTCTTGTGGAGACAGTTCCGGACTCGCAAGAGCAACAGTTGCCTGCGTCGCAGGATGTCGTTGCATCTTCATTTTCCTCCCACTCCATTCCTGAAGGTCCTTTTTTTTTTTTTTTTTTTTTTTTGAATCACATGATCCTCATCCGCTTGTATCTCTTAGAATATTATCCTTATTTATTTGATTTTATTGTAATTATATTCTTGTTCCAGAATCGGCGGATGAACTGTTTGCCAGGGCCATGAGTTCCATGTACGCGCCCGAGCCTGCGCCAAAGCTCACCCCGACTGCCACCAAAAAGAGAGGAAGGAAGCGCAAGTCACCTGAAAGAGATGAGCCTGATGGCCACGTCAATGTATCTCTACCTTCCTCGCCCTGCGTCGCTTCTTCTCTTTCCCTAAACCATGTACGTCGCTTCTCCGATGGCCTCCAGCTCACGGACGTGTACAAGCCACGATCAGCATCCGCCACGCCTGTCGAATACAAGTGGAAGTCTTCGCTCGTTCGCTTGCCCAGCTCTCGCGACTCGCAGGTGCGTGGCTCCCTCACCACGAAAACCTTTGCGACCATGAGCTGGGTCCCAACCCGTTGTGCGCGGGGCGCAGACAGAAAAAATGGAAGAGGACGTCGAGGACGTCGATGCGATCAACAGCGGCGGCGAGGAGGAGGAGGAGGAGTTTGTCCCCGGGACGCAGGAGCGGGAGGCGACGCCGAGCCTCTTCGTTTCTCCCTCTCCTACGGTGCGTGCCGCTGTCGAACGGCATCGCATGCCCACGCTCGACAAAGACGACGAGATCGAAGACATCAGTACGCTGCCGCCGCCACCGCCTCCTCCCAACCGCAACCTCCAAACACGAGCAGAGACATTGACCCGACTGCGCCGTGTGCTGGCCCCCAGGTGACGACGAGGACGCAGGCTTTGGCCAACCCAACGCCTTGGCCTTTAAGCAGCCCGAGAAGCCGCACTGGGGCGTACGCACGCTGCGCCCTGCCAGCCCAGTTGCAACGTGGCTCATGCCATAGCTTAAATATTTCCCGCCCTGTCCGCACAGCATGCTCGGCAACACGCGCCCGCGTTCAACGGCAGGGAGCTGGTGGACGAGAACGCGCCCGAGGATATCCACGTGTCGGAAGACGAGAGGCCGGAGGACGCGCAGGAGCAGGAGCAGGAGGCTCACGACGAGCGGGAGGAGGACGACTTTGCGCCGCTCTCGCTCCCCACGCCCATGTTTCCCACTCCGCTGGCCCTGGTACCGGTCCTCCTTGTCACCAATATGCGACTCGGCGCTTGGGCGAGGGTCTCGGGAGTGTGGACTGATGGGGATGCGTTTGATTGGTTGCCCATCAGGTGAACGTCAAGCGAGAGGAGGACATCGACCAGGAGGAGGAGCTGATGGACGATCGCATGATCGGCTATCCTTTCCACGATCCTGACGGCGAGCTGGAACACATCGAAGCTGCCGACGGCGAACCACTGCGCAGGAACGACGGCATGGTGCTCGAGGATGACGACATCGAGGCCGAGCCCCCGCGAGACGACGGATGGCCACAGAAGGCAGGATGCCCCCCTCCCTCCCTCTGGAGAGTTACAGTTGCGCCGTGTGCACTGGCGATGCTTTCCTGACACGTGGTCGTGCGGCACCACAGGCTATCCCGATCATCAAGACCGAGGACATGGACGAGTTCTCGGAGGGCAATCCGGTGATGGCCGCAGCCATGCACGGCGAGAGCCCACCCCAGCTGCAGAAGCGCTTCCTGGTACGCGCGTGCTTGCCTCGTCTCCCCTTCCCTGCCGTGCTTGGGGTCAAATGCTGCTCTCAGAGGGTTTGACCGTGTAGTCTCTTTGTGCGAACAGCTAGGCCGGCGGCCACCACCCGTCCCGGAGACATCGCCGAACCGCGGTCGCTTCTTGCAGATGATCCGAACTCCGGAGAAGGACACACAGTCATTGGTACGGGAAGAGAGCTCTCTTCTCTTTCTGGAAAGCTGCACGTGCGTGTGCTGACTGTTCCCTGGCCAATGAGCAGGGCGGCGCAGTGTTGCCTGGCGTGGCCACGCGACGACTCGTCCCTTCGGGCTTCGCCATGCGGCTCACGCGCATCGCGGAGCGGTTCGTGTCGCGCATGTCGGTGGCCATGCCCACCCTTCCTTCCATGATCCCCGCCGAGGTACTTCCCACCCCTACAAAAAAATCATTCAAATTATTTTCCAATAATACAATGAAATTTAAATTACAATTAATTGAAAAATGAGCCCTGACCTCTGGCCTTCTCTCTCGCAGGCTCAGCCCGCAGCGCTGGCCGGCATCAGCGTACACGTCCTCTCGTTGAAGATGCAGTCTGGTCTGTTCACAGCCACCGCTGTCGTCTTGCCGCCGGCCAATATGACCTTGGAGGAGGTGCGTGATCCCCCCCGTTCCATTCGTTCCACGCTGCTGTGTCTTCTTTTTGCTTCTGACCGCAGCGCTGTGTTGCCTGCCCCCTGGTCGTGGGCTGGCTCTAGGCCTCTGCGGACGGGTGGAAGCCAGAGCAGGTCAACGTGGTGTTCTCGCAGATGGTGGGGAAGGCCTTGAACCTGGACCCAGAGCAACTGCAGACGCTCCATGTCCTTGCTCCCTGGTGCGTCCGTCGACGGTGCCTTGTGCGGTTGTGCGGTGCTGACGAGGGGGGCATTGGTAGGCACGAGGTGACGGTGGCCGGCCGTCGGGTCCTGCTCACGGGCAACTGCGTCAAGGACCACTCGCCCGACAACCTGGAGGACATCCTGTGCCTGCTCGCCTCCGCGCCGGCGGCTCCTCCGCCTGCGTCGACTTCTTCGCAGGCCAGCCAACGGCACGAAAGTTCGACGTCACAGGGATCGCAGCTGCCAGTGGGTTCGTGGTTCCTTCATACGCTGTGCCTCGACGCGCGCCTCACCACACTGCCACTAACATAAACACACACACACACACACACACACACACACACACACACACACACACACACACACACACACACAACACACACAACACACACACACCACACACACAACACATACATACGCACACCACACACATCTTTGACGCGCGCGCGCGCGCGCACACACACACACACACACACACACACACACACACACACACACACACACACACACACACACATGCACATGCAAACAGACGAAGGATCGGCCGATGAGCTGGGAGTGGCCTCGCAGACCCATTCGCACGACGGGGACGTGGACGATGGTAGCAGGCCGGACAGGCCGGTCGGGCTGTCGGCGTTCCTTCCCGTCGGAACCGAGATGCCCTCCTTCCACGGGTTGGTGCAGCGAGTCTATGTGCTCGCCTTTCCCCCGACGAGCCTCACCGACGACGGTCGGCCCACGCCGTCGCCTCTCGACCTGGCGGCGATACACGCCTCCCCACGAGAGGCCTATTCGGCCACGCTCCTGATCCAGGACTCGGAGCAGGTAAGGACTGCTCCGCCTCAATTTGCCTCGCTCGTTTGTTGCCCCCCCCCCCGTATGTCTGCGCGAGTGGCTCATGGGCTCTGTCGCCTCCCATTTCCTCACGGCAGAACATGTGCCTGCTGCGAATACCCGCTTCCTGCGCGGCCCAGTGGCAAGCCGTCCTGTTGCAGGGCGAGGGCAAGGTGTATCGCTTCAGCAAACTGGTGGTCGTGTCCAGCTGTATGGGCTCGCACGCCGTCAAGTACGCTATCACTTTCTCTCTCCTCTCTCTCGACACATGCCACGAGCCCATCGGCCAACGTTTGTTTGGTCGTGTGCAGGGAGCAAGGCGTGGCGAGCATCCTGGCCAGCATCGGAGCAGACAAGAGGGGAACCAACGTGGCGCTGCTTGTGGCCACCGAGGTTTCGGCGGCTGCCGAGGAGGGTGACAGCCCGGGCGAGGACGACGAAGAGCACGCCGCGGACGCCAAGGCCCTGCTTCGGGCGCACTACAAGCCGGCCCAGACGCACATCCTGCGCAACGTCGCGCCCCTACTCTACCCCCGAGGAGCTCCGGCACAAGTACACACACACACACACACACACACACACACACACACACACACACACACACACACACAACACCCCCACCACCGGTCTCAGATTTGCCAGTGGTTTGACGCGGCCTCTCATCCCTGCGCGGGCGTGCTGTACTTACAGACCACAGCCGAGCGGCGCGTCAGCATCGTGTGCCGTGTGGTTGAGGTGATAATCGCTGCCCCTCGACAACAGCGCTACTACTGGAGCGCTGCCCATGATGCCTCGTCGTCTCCTTCCAACTCTCCAGCCGCGCCGTCTGCCACACCATCGACAACTACGACTCTGTTCGTCACCGACCCTTCGCTGCCGCCGCTCCCTTCGGGCTCCTCGTCGTCTCCCTCTCACTCTTACCTGTACGACACCTTGCCTCCTCCCCTTAGGCTTAATGTGTCGACACAATGCGTTGGTGCGGTTACTCACCTCTGCCCCTTTAAAGCGTGCGGCTGGAGCTGCCTCGGTGGCTGCCTGGCGAGGCCGCGCGTGACCCCCGCCTCCTTCGCGACTCGTTGCTGTACATTTCCAACCTCCTTCTGCGAGTCGAGGTACGACGTCGCTTCGCGTTGGCTGCTGCCGCGGCAGAGGGGAGGGAGGCCTCACGCGGGCCCGTGTTTGAACGCAATTCAAGGACGATCTTTCCTCGGAGAACGGGCCGGCGCTGGTCGCGGATGACTTCACCTGTATAAAGAAGGCCTGCCGCCCACAAGAGGGACCCACGACGTGGCTTGACGAACGAGGCTCAAGGGTGCGTTCCTCCGAAATCTTGTTATGTTGTTGTTGGTTGTTTGCTCACGTGGTGGTGGGTCAATGACGGCAGCTGCCCGATCTCGCCAGCCAAGCGTTCCCAGAGGAGGTGATCACGGCGTTGGAGAACCTGCACGTGGCGATACCCTCGCTGCCCTCCTTCTACGCCCCCAACACGCATCCGCTGCCGTTTCCCTCGCTCCACAAGGGTACAGTACTGGCCTGTCGTGCTGCCCCCTCCCAATCGATTGCGCGCTCACTGCCTTGTCGCTGTCGCTGTGCTCGGCTGTACCCGGACAGGCGCGATCGTTCGGCTCACGGGCAGCGTGACGGAGGTGGCCACGCCGAACGGGCGGGGGTCGTCCGATCCGTTCTACGACGCCTGCGCCACCTGCCGATCGCCGGCCGAGCGGCGGGAGAGCGCGATGGGCGAGTGGTGGTTCTGCCCCGTCTGCCTGTGCGTGCTGCCCTCGCCCGTGCGCCTCTGCCGGCTCCACCTCGTCGTCGCGCCAGCGGGACAGCAGCAACTCCCCTCCTTGCCCGACTGCCGCCTGTCCTTGCAGGTACAGCGACCATCGCCCGTTTCGTCGTGTCTGCGAAGAAAGCGACTTTGTCCGCAACTCACCGCCTCTCGACGTTCAGGTGGACCACGAGCAGGTCGCGTCGCTCGTGGCGGGTAGCGGCAAGCGTCTCGACGGGCTGGACTGGCCCGCCGTGCTGGACGATCTCGTGCTCCGGCCGGTCGCGCTGACGGCTGATTGCGTGCTGCTTCTTCGGGCGGCCCAGCCGCGATTTCTGGCGCTCGTCATCCGGACACATCAGTGCTAATATAGATCGTCTATATCCAAGTTTGGAAAGCTTACTTGAAAGTTTGTCGAGGTCTTGGGTAGCGAGGCTACCACAACAGCCCCGGCGAAGGAGGGCAGCAGCAGTAAGAAGACAAAGGACCTGCACATGGAGAGCGTGAAAACTTCGTTCTGGCGACGAAAGGTGGGCGGGCCAGCTTCTGCCAACCACTCCCACCTCCCTACCCACTCGCCCGCCACTGCGCCCGCAACATCTCCCTTGCCGTCTTCTTCGCCAGCGACGAGATGGGGCAAGTTCCTCCTCCTCGCTTGGCTCTTTGCTCTCGGGTATTTTATAGGCTACGTCCACCACGGCCTGCATGACAGTTCGGGTTCTGCCAACCACCTCCCTCTCCTCTCTCGTGCGCTCCACGTCAAAGGAACATCTTCTTCAGCTTCGCAAGCGCCATCTCCAAATCCCTTTGTTGGAACTATTCCAATCTCCACAGCCTTCTCTTCTGTACTGGCCCTCAACGCCACCGACACCTTGGGCCAGCGCCTGCAGTTGACGAGGAAGCGAGTGCTAGCCGGCCTGGAGCCCGCTCTGGAGGATCACTCGAAGGTTGTTGCTTCACCTCCCTTGCGCTCGTTCTCGTTTTGAACCAAAACTGACGCCAGCGGTGCCGCTTGGCCACTTGCCCCACACAGCTCTTCGACCGCCTGAACTGGGCAGACACCCGTCGCTACTTCTCGGAGAACATGCCCCCTCAAACAGGCTACGTTCGTGTTGCTGCTCACTTCTTCCTCCCTGGCGATCTCACCCATAGCTCTACCTCTCTTGCAGGATGGCATCTCCGCGGCGAGCCTTGGCCGGCATTGGACAGGTGCCTTCGAAATCCTCTCTGGCTGCTGTTTGAAATCGTATCCACTGACAATCTCATCATTTGCTCAGTGGCCAAGGACCACGTCTACACGATAAGCTGCACTAGCTTTGAGTTCTTCTGCATGCAGTACCTTCAGTTCGTACCCGGTAGGGAAGGTCAACACTTCATCGGCGCCCGCGCGGCCGAGATGACCGAAAGCTCCATCAGAACCTCCTACAAAGTGCAGCAGATAACACCCGTCTTCTACCCCAACTTGACTGAGATCGGAAAGCGCATCACCGGCAACAACTTCGCCAAGCTGCTCGGGCAGGCGATGGCAGAGGACAACTGGGTACGCCTGGACGAGGTGCGACAGGGCAACAACCTGATCCCCACCGAGATTGGAATCATCTACAACGGCTGGGTGACCCGGCAAGGCACCATCTTCTCGCCTGGCATTTTCATCGAGGCCTGGCCTGATGAGGCGAGTTCGAAATGGCCTGAATTCATTGACAACATCATGGGCCAGGACACAGTACTTCTTCCTGCCCTAAATCACATGCGCAAACTCACTTACGGCCATGACGCACAAGATTGCACACAGATCTGGGCACTGTTAACATCTTCCTCTGCAGAACGGATCGACGAAGGTTGTATGGCGCGACGTTGAGCAGGTCGTGGTGCTCACGCATGTGCACCAGGACATGTTCTGGCACTGGATGGTCAGCGAAGCGTATCGCATGTTGCCCCTCTACCATTATCTGCTGGCCAATCCGGACATATACATTCACGTCAACGGCGGTCCTCCTTTGGTCAAGAAGTATTGTGAAATGTTTGGACTCAGTCCGTAAGTTTGCTCCTTCTCCCTTGTGGTCTCCCTCTCTCTCTCTCCGTCAGTAATGGTCGTCTCACCGTTCCTTCCAGGAAGCGGTTCGTAAGCTGGGAATACGTGCGAGCGCAGGTCATCTACTACGTCCAGTCCATCGACCGATCAGACGTGCCTTCGATAGCGCTCACCGGGATCATCCGACACAACCTACTCGACCTGGGTGGCATCCCGCTCGACAAGCGCAGGAGCGAGCTCACCCCTCTGGTCTACTCTAAGCATCACTCTTCTCCGGTCCAGCGGAGCCCTGCCCCCGTACTCAAGTCGTACGACGATAAGCAGGCGCTCCCCCAGCTCAACGAAGACGAGGCATGGAACATACTGACCACGCAACCTCCGGTCGTGATCCGAGTGCTCTTCATCGTGAGAAACGACCCGAACGTGGGGCGAGTGATCATCAACTACGCCCAGCTCGTAGAAGCCTTCTGGACGCTAGCCATGCGGTATCCGATCAAGGCCCTCTCCAGAGGCCACAACATGCAGCTGGAGATTCACGAACACCCGCCCAAGGCCCCCATGGTCCAGGCGTGGAAGGCATTCGGCCAGGCCGACCTCGTCCTTGGCCCACACGGAGCGGGTGCGCAATCCCTCGCCCCACAGCTGGCCCAGTCTTCCTTCTGCAGGAGTTGACGTGCGTGTCCACCTATCCCAACGTCACAGGATTCGCGAACCTGTACGCGGTGAGGCCAGGGGCTCAGGTCATCGAGGTATGGGCGTCGAGCCATGTGACTAGTCCTCCGCGACGTTGCTGACGTTGTGCGTGGACTTGTAAATGTGCAGCTGGTTGCGGGACGACACCTGAACATCCTCACAACGGCACGCCTGGGCCTTGGCTACCACGGCATCATCTCCAACATGACATCGGAAGGTATCTATCTCCTTTGCCCTCATGTTGCTGGGAAGGGTGGCTGACGTTGGATCCCCACGCAGGAACATCGCCCACTGCCAAGTCACTGAACTACATCGCCGACATCCCCTTCATCATGAGCTTGGTGGAAGCGTTGCTCGATGCTCGATTCCCCTGATCAGCGTGGCGGTGTGGTTCGCGGAAGGGGAGAGTGGAAAAATGAGAAAAGTGTTCAAATGCAGCCGATTCAGTCCGCCAGCAACGTGATTGAGGTGTGAGACAATGAAGAAGGACAATAGAAGCAATAACAGGGGAGGAGGAAAGCGAAACCGGTCCAACGAGAGGGCTGCAAGCCATTCCGAGAGTGAAGAGCGAAGCCAGAAGAAGCAGGATGAGCAATCGGCAGAGGGAGATGAAGGCGGCAACGATCGCAACGGAATGGCACAAAAGAAGGGAAAGAGAAAGGGCAAGAGCAAGGGGCGCAACATGCTCAAGTTCGAGGCCAGGCAAAACCGAGCAGCGCAGCTGCACACGCCTACAGCGCTCGCTCAGGGCGGCAGCCTGACTGTGGACATTGATGGGCACCCGCATTTGCTCATCGATGGAGCCTACAAGGAGGGTGGAGGCCAGGTGCTTCGCAACACGTTCTCGTTGAGTGCGCTTCTTGGGCGCCCCATAAAAGCCTTCAACATTCGAGCCAACCGCAACCGGCCTGGCCTCATGGCCCAACATCTCACTGGCATCCGCCTCGTGGCCGAAATGTTCAATGGATGGCTAGACGGTGCTGAGGTAGGGTTTAGGTTACCCTCCTTCATTACTCGTTTCTTCTTTTCAGACAATAATTAATCAATAATTATTATCGTGTGTGATAGCTCTGGTCGAGGGAGGTCACCTTCCGACCGGGACAGTTCGTTTCCGATCGCAAGGAGTTCATGGGCGACACCGGCACTGCTGGGTATGCCACCGGACTCCCTCGATTTTGCTGGCCGGTGCGCCATCGCGCCTTCTCGCTCACTTCACGCACAATAGGAGCGCAACGCTGCTCATCCAGATCTCGCTGCCGTGTCTCGTCTTCGCGCCACAAGAGACTCGTACGCCACTCCACTCTTCCTGCTCGAAAGCCTCTGCTTGGGAGCCCGGGACTCGCCGTCTGATCGCAACGTGTCGTGATGCTGGGCCGTGGCTGGCGTCGTGCACGCAGTGGTCACCTTTTGTGGCGGCACGAACGCGCTCGCAGCGCCACAGGTGGACTACTGCACGATGGTCTTCAAGCCCATCGCCCAGAGGATGGGCGTCGAGTTCACCGTGGATATCGAAAGGAGGTTCGTGTCCTCGTTTCTCTCGCTCCCTCGGGCCAGCTGGCCACAAGGCTCACCTCCCCTGGCCGTTATAACGCACGGTCGCGGTCTGTCGATGTCGCGACACAGGGGGTTCTTCCCGCTCGGAGGCGGCGTGGTCCACGTGCGCACGAAGCCGGTCAAGGAGGCTCTGCGACCCATCACGCTGTGCGAGCGCGGGAAGGTCAAGACGGTCCACATTCGCAGCTTCGGTACTCGCCCTCGCTCCCATCAACCGCAGGTCAGGCTTATTATTATTATTATTATTATTATTATTATTATTATTATTATACTTTATAACACTATCTTGTTTGTTTCGTTTGGTGGGGGGCGTCGCAGTGGCGGGTTCTGTTCCCAAGCATGTGGCGGAGAGGATGAACGCCACTGCGCGCAAGATGATCACCGACTACCTTCGCAAGGCCGACGGTACGCGAGGCTTGACCCGTCCTCGCTTTTTCTTTTTCTATTTATATTTATATTTATTTGCTGCATGGGGCGCATTCCTCAACCGGTTCTCGGGTCCACTTCGCCGCTCACAGAGGATCAGCGAGTGAGTGTCGAGGAGGAGATCGTGGTCGAGACAGAACAGAATGCCGTGGGCAGCGGAACGGGCCTCATCATCACCGCTACCACCACCACCGGCTGTATCTTTGGCGGTTCCGCGTTGGGCGAGCGGGTATGCTTTTATCTTGTCGTTTTATATTTAAAATTTTTGTTTTGTTTGTATTGTTTGTATTTTGTATTTTGTTGGCCCCTGCGCCTCTGTGTGGGGTCCAGTTCTTGTGGCTGAGGCCCGCTGGGCGACATCATCAGGGCAAGGTGGCCGAGAAGGTGGCCGAAGAGGCGGCGGCGAGCATACTGAAGGACCTGCAGGAAGGGGGGTGCACCGACGAATACCTGCAGGTGGCCCTCGCATCCCCTCCCGTGTCCCCATTGCGTTGCGAGCTCCACCACGAGTATACTGACATCAGCTTAAACCTTCGCGCGCGCAAGGACCAATTGATCATCTTCATGGCGCTGGCCAAAGGCACGTCGAAGATCAAGACAGGCCCGCTCTCGCTTCACACCGAAACGTCCATCTTCTTCACTCAGCTTCTCACCGGGGTGCGTCGTAGCCGCAACTCTTGGTCGCGTTGTTGCACGTTGTGCTCACACCTCCACCACACACACACACACACACACGGGCCGTAGGCGACCTTCCAAGTCACGAAGGCGGACGACGCGATGAACGCCTACTACATCCAATGCGAGGGCATCGGCTTTGTCAACCCGCACTCCCGAGCCGGTCCTCCACCAACAGCTGCAACCGACACCGCTTCGCCCACAGCCACCGGCGAGGAGGAGGAGGAAGAAGCGATGCCCAGCTGAACAGAATGAAACCAAGTTTATGCACAAGCTAACGAGCCAAAGAGATGACGCACACAACAACATGCTTTACGCGCCAATAACGATGTGGCCATCGTTGGCAGCCACGTCCAGGGCCTTGATGTGGACGCGCAGAAGGGGCTGCTTGCCGTCAACCCAGAAGACTTCCTCGTGCAGCCTGAGGGCCTCGGCCAGCTCCTCCTCCGAGCAGAGGTGGATGACGTCGCCCTCGTCGTCGACGTACGTCAGCGCAAAGGCACGCGGCAGCGCCGACCTGGTCAGCTGCTGGCACTTGCCCTGGAGGTAGGCCGCGGCGTAGTCAAAGAGCTTGACAAAGGTGAAGGCGCTCCTCCGCAGGCCGAGCCTGTGGATGTCGCTTGCCGAGTAGTAGAGCTTCACCACCACCACGGGCTCGTCCTTCTTCGCTTCCTCCTGCTGCTGCTGCTCGACAGCATTTGAGGGCACGACCACAACCGGGGCAGGGACCTCGACAGGCAGCAGCTCGATAGGCTGCGTCGCCGGCTGTTGCTCCTCTATGACGACAAAGTCTTCCTCCTCCTCATCCGAAGAGGAAGGAGAGCAGCTCTCCTCATCGAGCTCCAGCAGCTGTTGCTGCGGGCTCGGAGGCGTGTAGTGGAGCCACTCGTAGGTGTTGGAATTGCCAAAGTCGTCGGCGCTGCTCTCGATGCTGCTCTCGAGGGTAGGCTCTTGCGCCTCCTCCTCCTCCTCCACGTTGAGCTGCGGCTGCTGCGGCTCGTCGATCTCTTGGGTGGCCTCGAAGTTCCTCCAGCTCTCCTCGATCTCGTCCTGAGTGAGCAGGCTCTGGGTCTCGTCTTCATCGACGGTGTCGTCCTCGACCTCGACGGCGGGCTTCTGCTCAAAGGCGCCATAGTCGGTGGCGGGAAGCTCGACGCCAGAGGGCTGGAGCAGGCGAACGAGCTCGTCATCGCCTCCAGCAAGGGAGTCGAACGGGTTCTTGGTCTCGGCGATGAACTCCTGGAGGGGCACCCACTTGACCTTCTTGACCTTGTTCTGCGCGGCGAGAGCGGCGGCAGCTTGGGCCTGGGCGCGCTGCCTCCTCCTCGCGCGCTGGCTCTTGGTGGTCTTCCTCTTCTTGCGATACTCGTACAGCGAGACGTGGTCGCGGCCGCTGTTCTGCGACGTGACGGGGGGCATCACGGGCAGGGTGAACACGTTCGAGGGCGTGTCGTCGGTGTCGCTCAGGTCGCTGAAAGCGATCTCATCAAGCGTAGAGGCCTCCTTCTCGTTGATGGGCCTGCCCTTGGGCTCGGGCGCGGCGAAGGTCAAGAGCACCTCGATGGCCCTCTCGATCGAGTTTCCTTCCTGCTCCAGGACAGCGTTGAGCACGGCGTTGTCGTAGTTGGGAAACATGGTCTGCAGGTAGTGGAACAGAGGATTGAAGTTGTGGGTGGCGATCTTGGTAGGCTCAGCCGCCCCGCCAAAGATGGAAGTCGCATCATTTACGATGGCGCGCTTGACGTTGTTCTTTCCACGTCGCGACATTTCGAGCACGTAGCAGAGAAGATTTGTACAAGAAGAGAGATAATTACAAGATAGAGGTGGACTGCTACTATGTACAGGCAGTCGCGACTTAGATGATGCTTGAGTTGCTTCTTGAGATTGTGCTGTACTAAAACTGAAATTCAGCGCAGGATGCTTGCCCGGCTTTTTCCCGGTTTTAGGTGCAACCTTTCACCGAAAACATGTCACATCTCACTATTTTCTAATTTGTTTTCAGCGCCTTTAACGAAATTTCTACTAGTAGGCGCCAATCGAGAACCAACAACAGCAGAGAACGCACCCAAGCCAACGCGAGAACGAGCCCTACCGTTGTGAACTGAACAATGGAGAATGTGCGGGTAACGGATGACGCGTGGACCCAGGCCGACGAGATACTGCCAGGACTGTACCTTGGTGCCGCCGAGGCAGCCTTCAACCGCACGGTATCTCTTTCTTCGCAGCTCCCCTGCACCGGTGCACAGTGTGGCCTCATGCAGATGCCAATGTACGCGTAGGCACTGCGAGAAAAGGGTGTAACCCATATCCTCTGCGCCGCCAAGGGCTTCCGGCCTCGCTACCCAGAGGTACGCTCCCCTTCGGTGGCCGCCGCGCCTGTTCGCGCATGAACATGGGTTGCGTGAAGGACTTTGTGTACAAGTGTGTGGAGTTGCTGGACGACGAAGAAGAGGAGATTCTGGGCCTTATCGACGACAGCATCACCTTCATCGAAGAAGGCCGTAAGTCAGGCGGCGTTCTCGTGCACTGGTACCTCTGTTCCGCCCAGCCGCAGTACGGTCGTAGCCGCTCACCTATGCACTTGCCTTTCAGCGCTGCCGGCGTGTCCCGCAGTGCTTCCCTGACGGTCGGTAGGTTACATCCCCAGTCTGGAAGCCTTCGCTCTTCCGTGCCGTACCATCGCCTGCGTGTGCTCTCCCTCACTCATGGCCTGGTGACGTTGATGCTGTGCAGCCTACATCATGAAGCAGATGAAGCTGCCTTACGACCAGGCGCTCGACTTTGTCATGCGACGTAGGTGGATCTCGCCCAACCAGGGTACATGCATGCACGCCTGCCGCATTGCAGGGGAGGTCGAGCTCAGCTGAGACCCCCTTTGCCCCACTCCTTGCCCTAGGCTTCGTCAACCAGCTGAAGCAGTACGAGGTCAGGCTCGGGCACAACGTCAGGAGCAAGCCCGTCATGATGGTCTGCAACTGAACTGTGTGGGTTGAGGTTGGGTGTTTGAGATTGTTACATACAAGGAAATGGTGGTGGAGATTAATCTAGGTGGAGAGAGGTCCCTAGGAGAGATTCGGAGAGGGAAAGACGAGGGAGGTGTTCCCGGGCAGGGAGGCAGAGAAGAACGAGGAGGTGGAGAGGAGCGAAGTCGAGGGATCGAGCAGCGACGACATGGAGGACGAGAGCGAGGAGGAAGAGGCGGAGGAGGCGGAACCGGAGGTGAGCGAAAACGAAGAAGACATCTGCACAGGGGGAGCGAGGAGTCGCTGCTGGTGGGCGACCTCTCCCTGAGCCACGAGCCGCAGCCGCATCACGGGTGTGCCGCCGAGCGGTTCTCTTCCCACGGTGACTCGCCTGCGCGCACGTGGGGGGAAAAGTGCGGAGCTCAGGCCCTGTTCGGGAGCATGTGCGTTGAGAGCGGAGAGGACGCGCGTACGCGATGGCCTGGGCGAGATCGTCGTCGGAGCCGATGGGGAAAATGGCCAGCCGTCGAGCCTCCGCGTTGCCCCGAGAGTGAATGGCGGTCGCGCTGCCGCTCATGTACTCGGGGTCCTCATAGATCTGCTGTATGCCGCACTTGAGTCGTGGCAGTATAGACTTGATCTTGTTACGAAGCCGAGAGAAGCTCGTGTTCTTGTGAATGCTGAACAGATGCATCCGGTCTGTGCGGGCCAACACATTCGTCGATTAGAATAGGACCAGCGCGACACACGCACATGAGTCACGCAAGCAACGGCCGAACCTCGGTGGAAGCATCGGACAGTGATCTTCTCCTGCGAGTCGGGGTGGTAAAACGTTTTCGGGTCGAAGCGGACCTTCTTCGGGCCTGCAGGTTGTGGCAAAGAGGCCAGCGTGAGCGGTTTGCCCGCATTCGGTTGCGTGTCCATATTCGCGCTCGCACGTGTATGTGCGCGTATGTGGGTGTACCGATTTGTGATAGCGCCTGGAGGGAGATAGCTGAGTGGGAGAGCTCAAAGGAGGAGAACGAGCTGGAAAAAGAGAGCTGCGGATTGCGTTTGAGTCGCTTCAGCTTTCGCCGCAGGTACTCCCGGTCCTGCTCGTTGATCATCTCGAGCCGCTGCGTGACGCTGTCGAAGTCGTGTGCGAAGAGGTCGGCGCCCAGAATGTCCTGCTGGACCGCCTTGAGCGAGTAATCGCCCAGATCGACGTGGTCCAGCCACATCCCGACCTCGGGCGACGTCCACTGGCGCGGGTCGGACCCCATCTCAGTGAGCAGCGTAACATCCTGCTGGATGCCCACGTAGTGCGTCACCGCTCCCTCACCGTCCTTGATGGGCTGTCACCGGCACGACGCTTGAGTCAGTTCCGGCTGATTGCACCATCGCACAGCACAGAGGGCGCGAACCAGAGCCATGAACTTGTTCCAGAAGGGCGTCCCGTCCTTGCGGTAGTTGAGGAGGTGGGCCTCGACCTGCTCGCCGCGTTGGATGGCCGCACTGAGCATCTCCACGGTCTGCTTGTTGGTACACTTGCCCTGCAGGATGCGGCAGTTGGAGCCCAGGATGTCTGACTTGCCGTACAGGGTCAGCCCCTCGAAGCTGTCGCTAGCGTAGATCACCGGATAGCCAGGCAGCCTCATGTCCGTGATCACTGTCACCTTCGTTCCCAACGCGAAGACACAGGTCAGATGACACATGAGCAAGTAGTGGAGCTCGGCAGCCGCATTAAAAGAAGAAGTAGAGGTGTACGAGGAAGTGAATATCGCTCATAAAGGGCCAGGCCTCGAGCACGGCGGGGCTGGTGAGAAAGGCCAACGCCTGCGCGTCGTCCATGTAGCCCAGTCTCGATGCTGCCTCGCCAGCTTCTGTTTGCAACGTGCCATCCGCGTTCGTTGGGTCTACTTCTCCGTCTGGCTGCCTATATTCCTCTGTTACGCCTTCTACTGCGAGGCTGCAACTCCAGCTCTCCTCAGTGGTTTCGCCCTGCTCCGTGCGGGGTCGCTTTAAGATGCCCTTCTTGGGTCGTCGAGCGGCACCGGTGGGTTCCTGCTCCTCCTCCCTTTTCCTCTTGCTGCCGCTCTCTTGCCTGCAGGGCTCCGACGCTTGTTCTCTTCCCCCCTCTTGCTCCGCGTTCCTTCGCTCCATCTTCATCTTTTCCGGGTCGCCTGCCGCAGCACCGCAGTGGCTCGTGCTCTGCCCGAGCTGGGGGAGGCCGTGGTCCATGGCCAGCCTTCGGCAGTGAGGTCTGGTGCGCGTTTGGAGGTGGCGAGTGTGAGGTGGGCATGCAGACGGGCCCTCCCCGTTTACCGAACAAAAGACTACTGGCGGAGAAGGCGATGCGGGGGTGTACTGTTGAGTTGGGGAGCTTCACACGTGAGGTCTCCGCGAGTTGTTTCCGACAGATTGACACCATTGGACAAGCCCGAGCAAAGACAGCGCCGTTTCTCATGAACCGTAAAAGAAATTTCGCTCAAAATTCGATTGCCCAGATATATCCTGGTTTGGCAAGATGGATCAAAACGGGGCACGCAAGGAGGATAAGGGACCCATCCGGGTCTCCTTGCACAAAAGTTGAAGACATCATCAGAGGAAGGTGGAGCCGGCGATGAAGGAAAAGGCGATGCCGGCGTAAACGCCGAAGGTGATGCCCAGGTTGAGGATGATGCTAACCTCGGTTCGCTTGTTGAGGCTCACTGCCTGCGGACCGATGGTGAACACCATCGTGCGGATGTAGCCGCCCAGCACTGCGTAGGCGCCGATGAACACGTACAGTGCCCAATCGTTCCGGAACAAGGCCACCTTGATGTAAATCAGCGAAGCTGCACGTGCCACAAGTAAGCACACACTGTCCAAGCAAAGCTGGTTGGCGTAAGATGCGCGGCTCTCGTACCAGGAACCCAGAGGAAGCGAATGATGGACGCGATCAGCTCTGTCGGCTGATTCCACACCACTCGGTAGGGGATCAACACTGTCGACAGACGACACGGACAGCGACGACGAGTCAGTCCACCGCCGCCACCTCCCTTCAGACATCGTTACCGGGAGGGAGCACTGGGCTGGTGTGTGGCCAAGAGGGCGTCGGTACCGAGCTGTCGACCGGCAAAATCGGCAAAATAGTTGATGTAAAGGAGGATGAGGGACAGGTTGCTGTTGTCTGCAGCGCCACCGCGACAGGTAAGGGCGCCAGCCATCCAGAGGAGAAGGGAGAAGGGAGGACAGCGGGTGTACTGTGTTCGGAGGGAAAGTAGGTGAAGGTGGTTACGACAGCGACGTCGGCAAAGAGAATGAGGCCGCCGGCGAGGGTCGTGGGCCAGACCGTCTTCAGGAGTTCCCACTTGGACACCTTGATCTCAGTCCCACACTGCTCAAGCTCCACTCGAATCTGCCTGTGCTCGCAGTTCGTCCCAACGCCACGCCACCAATCAGCCAACACTGAGACTTTCTGCGGCCACACTAACAGCATCGAGGGCCAGAGCAGGAGAGGGAAGCGTACTCGTCGCGCGCGAGCAGTTGATACTTGGTAGCAGGAAGCTTCATGAGGATGAAGGCCGTGATGACGCCCAGCAGGGAGACCGTGGCACAGGAAAGGAAGTAGTACATGTTCTCCGATTCCTCCGAGAGCGACGGGGTGAGAAGAAGGAACTGGATGCCTAGGATCAGCGCCGTCGACAGCCGCTGGCCCACCGCCCAGAATATCTGCAGCACACGCCACGTCAGCAAATAATAATTATAATTAATTAAATAAATAAATAAATAAATAATAATAATGATTTTAAAACTTTTCCCAATAACGTGCGTGGAGAGAGCGTACGGGCGTCTTGATGGGGAACACGGAGACGAGGGAGAAGTAGGCGCCAGTGGCCACGGCGTTGAAGATGCCCAACAGCGCGACCAGGCTGTGTGCGGGGAGACGACGAGCAAGAGGCGGGTGAGCAAGGGGGCGACGAGAGAATGCTGGCGGTGGGCGAATGATTCGCGAGCGAGCGTACCAGGTGAAGACGGCGAGCGGTTTGTCGAGCCAAGGGAGACTGTAGAGAATGGCCGTGCAAATGATCATCGTCACATAGAGCCGAACGCTGAAGGTGACCTGATACAACCATAGTCACCATCAGCCAATTGAGTTAAGCTTGATGAGCATGCTTGGTTCAGCGTGTGCGAAAGAGAGGGAGAGGGAGAGGGAGAGGGAGATGAGCACCGTGGAACCAAATCGGAGGTCCAGCTTTTGATCATACTTGAGCTGCAGCAACAGAATGGGCAGCAGCGGCGCGTTGAATGCTGTACACGCAAAGGCAATAGTCAGTCTACTGCATGCTCTCTGCACCGACGATGGCCCTTCTTGTTCTCTTCGTGCCCCCGTGGAATCGCGACACACTCACTACCACCAAAAGGCAGAGACGTGGGTACCGCCCACGATGATTCGAAAGATGGAGGGACCGTAGTGCTCCTTGAAGTACACGATGGCCGACGTGATCGACGAGAACTGAATCTGGTACCCAATCTGCATCACGACGATTACGATCACGACAAAGACAGCTTAGGGCCAACCACTTCGACCTTTGTGAGCTCCGGTCGAGCAGTACCCCGCAGAGAAGGAAGAGGAGGTAGGCAAGGTAGGTTGAGATCTCGAGCGAGCGTTTGCTGTACGGCAGTCGCACCAGCGGGAACTCCTTCTCGTCGGCGGCCTTGCGCGCTTCACCCGCCTCCACGCTCGCTGCGTCTCTCGCTGCGTCGTCCTTTCTCCGCCTGCTTGCCACCGAGAGCTCGCCGTGTGCAGCCGACGCAGAGCCCAGCACGGCGTTGATGCGCTTCTCGCGCAGCTTCTGGTTGAGGTGGAACACGTGACGGTCCTCGGCTGATATGGGACCGATGATCTCGGCACCCAGCATACCCGGTATTGGGTGCAGCATCACCAGCGAGCGCGTGCGCTCAGGTTCGCAGGACTCCTCTCCGCCCGCCCCGTGGCTGTCTGCGTGCAGCGCAAACAAATATAAATTTTAATTCTTTTATTGCATTTTTTAAAGTAAATTTAATTGTTTTCGTAAAATATTACATCTAATCGACAATTATTGGAGTTGAGGAAAAAGAAGTACCTGGTCGGAGGAGTCCTGCGCGCTCATGTGCGTCCTCATTGACACGCAACATGGAGACGTGGAGACGAGCCGTGGACGGCGAGCAGAAGCAGCCACCGACTGTTCCCTTCTCCTTGTTTCCGTCAACGCGAAAAATGACCAGCTTTTTATGTCGACTCAAAAAACTCCCCGGCTGTGTGCCCCAGCCAATGGGCATCCAAGCATACATCACGATGGTGGCTCCATGGAACACTCAAAGCTTCAAATCTTGTGCAATGTCATCAGCAAGGATGCAGGCAATGAGGCAGGCAAACACACCACCTGCACATGCATGACAGTGCAGCATCAAGTCATGCATACATCCAAACAGATGTGTTGACTTTCTGCCAAACCCAGTGGATGTTGTGTAAAGTCAGCACATCTGCTGGGTGGCACAGTATGATTTGACATGGTGCCTCTGATAACCCTTGATGATGGTACAACGCTGATGGCTGCTGTCATGCATGGATGGGCATGGGCAAACACCAATGCAAAGACAGAATTTTGCTTAGTGGAAGTTCATGGTTTCAGGTGATGTATGATCCATTCAGGAGTTTCTCTCCATTCCTTTTTTGTATTAGTGTTACAACTCACAACCACCTCCTTCTTTCAAAAGATGTGCAATGCTTTTCACATCCACCATTTCTACCCTCCTACCCACTGGTCCCCTCCTTGGGTTAGGATGGGCCATGTGATGGAGGAGCTCAATGAACCAGGGCTGGGGGGTAGTGGTAGGTGGGGTAGTGGTAGGTGGGGGTTTGGTGCCCTGGTAGGGGTTGAGAGGGCAGGGGGAGGTCTGGATTATGGTTGGAGAGCGAGGCCACACAGTATCTATCACAGGTTCATGGTATTCTCAATGGAACATTGCGGCTCTGAGGATTGCTGTAATCTTCAAAAGAAATCCATTTACAAGACATAAACAAGTGCAAGCAGGAGGAAAAGATCGTGAACCGAGGGAGGGATCAGCTCAGATGCCCTTGATGGTGTGCGCGATCTCCTTGCGGGCGTACTTGCGGGAGGGGAGATAGGATCCAAGGATGGACACGACGAAGGAGCAGCAGAGGAGGAAGAAGAACAAGAACGTGGGGAAGTAAATCTCCACGTCCGTCTGGTTGAACAGGGCGTACTGCAGGGCCAGCGTGTACGCCACCGTTATACCTGCCAACACCATCAGCCGCATGAATCACCCCAGTCGCCCAGCACTGAAGGTCGTGTACGGTGGCGTACCGATGATGGTTGCCATGATGACCGACGTGAGGATGATAGCGAGGGCTTCGAACATGTACACGCTCATCACCTGCCAGATCTGTTAAAGTAGAGTGAGATGACGCCACCGATGAGTGGGTGTTTTTATTTCAAATGAAGGAGGGTGGCGTACGTTGAGACCGATGGCGCGAAGTACTCCAAACTCCCACGAGTTCTCGCTCACGTTGCTGGTGAACGAGATCCAGAGGACGAAGAAGCACAGCAGCATTGCGATGGCCGTCACTGATAACAACGCAACGACATCAGCACGCGATGGCTGACCAAGTGTCAGTGGACAGTCAATCAACGTACCGACGTAGAAGAAGAGCATCAGCAGCTGCGTGGCGAGCACCGTGGCGCCCACGAGCTCCGCCGTGTCGGAGACGAGCACCCGGTTGTGCTTGATGAAGTTCTTGAGGCCGTTGATGACGAACTCCCTCTGGTCGCGCGTGACGCCGTTCTTCAGCTTCACCAGCAGCTTGGCCTTATGCGGCCTCGCCGGAGGCGGCTGGAGCTGCACAACGACGCATCAGGTTAAGTCTGCGTGAGAACGCAGCCGAAACAGGGACGCGCGCGTATTGTGCGGGTTGACAATGAGTGTGTACCCAGTCGCTGGGCACATTCAGTGCGGGGTTGGCCTTAACGGCGGCCACGCGCGCTTTGTAGACCTGCAACGATTGCGCCAACATCTCTCAGCACCTGACGATACGCAGAAAGGAGGCGAGACCGGCCGGAGGCGCACCTGGTTGACGAGCTTGTTGTAGGAGTCCATGGAGACGATGATGGGCAGCTTGGCCTTGGCCAACACCTTGAGCCAGGTGAAGTAGAGCGCAGGAAACTTGGAAGCAAAGGCCTGCATGCACACGTATGATGACGAGTGACGAGTGACGAGTGAGATCGACGACGGCCGAGCACTCAAAACGGTCTCACGGGAGAGAGAAGGGAGCAGGTATACCCTGGGCTTGGCGAGGTACTGGAGCCGCGTCCTGGGGCCGTCGGGCCCGATGCGAAATTGCAGGTTGAGCTGCATCGGCTGGTCGATGTAAATCTGAAGGCCTTCCTGCTCGGCACCGGGCAAAACGAGCCGATCAGCTGCGCTTTGCGCGTGTGCGTGTGAGTGTGCGTACATGCGCCGTTTCGACGATGGTGTCGATGTAATCGGTGTAGGTTTCGGTCAGGTTCTTGTCAATAGAGTAGGGGAACGCCGACGGAGGCGCCTGTGTACGCGCATGTGATGGCGAACGCGCGAACGGCGTTGGTCACTCGTGAGCGACAACGACACAAACGGCTGAGAAAGGCGACAGACGTACATCGGGGAAGTAGGATGGGTGACGCTGGGCGTACTGGGTGACGTTGATGAGCTTGCCGGAGCCGACCACAGGCGGGATCACGAAGCCCTTGTCCCACGCCGTCACAGCTAACCGACGACACACAGGGAAAGCGATGAGCGTTGGCGTGGGGGTGGCGGGGCAGGGCGCGGGGCACGTGGAAACCTTTGCCGGCATCGGTGAAGAGCGAGCGCACGACGTCGAGCTTGTCGTGCGGCGTGGTGGCATACGAAAAGTGCTTGTCGTACGCCGACAGCATCAGGTACTGGTCGTAGGTCGACGAAAGCATGTTCTCCTCCACTCCATGTACGGCCTGCGCACGCGAGACAACACATGTCAACGAAGCACGTATCCTATGAGAGTGGCAGCTCAATGCAATTGGCGGCCAATCAGGGCGATGTTTGTGGGAATGCCCTTACCACCGAGCCGTCGGGCGTGCCTGCCATGTTGGATATTCGGGTGCCTGTTATCCCTGGTAGCTCCGTGATCTTGAACGCAAAGACTGTACGGCACATGCAGAAAAATGGTAGAGGTTGAGCACACAAGACCACGACGGCAACACGAGCGCGCAAGCAAGAGAGGGAGAGAGATGAAGGCTATGATACATGTGTAGTCGACAATGCCGCTGTCAGGGTCTTTCCTGTGGGCGTCGAGGAAGCTGCGCATGGATTCCTACCGAAAGAAGGGGATAGCCCACCCGGCGGTGAGTGAACCGCGGGGGAAGGCTACTGGGAGCGGGAGCGGGAGCACCTCGTCGAGGGGTTGCTTCCAGTCAAAGGCCTGAATGAAGATGTCGCTGCCGCTGAGCAGGCGGATGTTGTCGCCCACAGACGCCGTCTGAATTTGGAAGATGGCTGCCGCGAAGATTCTGTCGTTGGCGCACACGAACACGAGGGCGGCCCATTCTCAGCATCGAGGGTGAATTGGCCAGATCGTGCAGCGAGGGAGAAGGATCTCACGTACACAAAGGCCACGGCGGTGGTGAACATCAACGCCGTCTTCCTGTTCCTGTCCTTGTGCGCGGAGAGCGCCTTACGGACCACCACCTTGAGCCTGTCCGCAAATAAAATACAGAAGAATTTGCCAGAATATTATTATAACAATAATAAATAGATAAATTGACACGACACGAGCATGGTTAAAGAACGGAAAGCGGTACCGGCTTGCGCCGCGCCACATGAGAGCGTGGAGCATGAGCTTCTCGATCTTGCCCTGGAGGATGGAGGCGACAGTGGCAAGACCCATGACCATGCCCAGCAGCGTGGCGTTGATGAGGCCGAGGAAAATGCCCCAGTACTGGTAGCGGAAGGCAAAGGGCACGACGTAGAGCAGCATGAACCCGAACACGATCATCATGACCGACCACACGGTCTGCAGAGCAACACACAAAAACGCACGTGTCACCAAGGTGGCTACGCGTGGCAATACGGCCACGGGCAGGGGAGAAGACGCACCTGTTCTACCGAGACGCCCATTTCCTCCAGGCGTACGATCTTGACCACCGTCTCGCTGAATTTCTGGTGGTAGACGTCCAGCGCATCCCTGAGCGTTCGCGAAAGCGCCCTCTGTGTGCAGACAGAGTGTCAGCCGCCGCGCTGCGCTGGTGGATTCAGTGAAGACAGTTGACTGGGAAACGCGCACGCGGATAGGAATGATGTTGGCGACGATCGGCATGAACAAGCCCAGAGACACGCCGACCAGCACCGGCGTGGACCCCATCAGCACATTCACCCTGCGATATGTCAAACAGAGAGACAAAGACGCGATCAGTGAAAGAGTCCTTCTCCCGGACCGGCGACACCACACAAGGGGGCGCGCACGCAGTCGACGTGTAGTCGGCGATGAAGTAGGCCACGACGATGTTGATGAGGAACGCCAGAAACAAACCGATGGCGATGCCCGGACCGGAGAAGAACAGGGCCTTGATGGCGCACGAGCCAGTTAGCCACAACTCACGCTATCGACCGGTTTGGGGCACAACGACATCGGAGGGAGGAGAGTGCCCACCTGAATGGTGAGGAGCTGGATGAGCGACTTGTGACGGAGGCCCAGGGCGCGCAGCATGCCGTATTCGTAGGTCTTCTCCTCGGTGTTGGACAGCAGGAGCGAATAGATCACCAGCATGGAGTGCAGCAGCAGAATGACCACCAGCCCGATCAGAATCTGTCACGCCGCCCGTTTAGTAAGCTGGCCGCGAGGCATGCGTGATAGAGGGAGGGGAGAAGTGGCAGCGAATACTTGGCTCAGGAAGGACTGGGGGATGTCGGTTCCGCGCATGAAGGTGTAGACAGGCAGGGTGAAGGTGCCCTTGAAGTCGAGGCCCAGGCCCAGCGACACCTGGTTGGTCCAGTCGATCATGTCCAAGTCGCGGCTTTCCTTCTCCTGAGACGAGCGAGCCACACGGCGGAGCGCGAACGAGAACAAACCTTCAGTACACGACTACACACGGAGGCGGGGGGCGCAAGGCCAGAGCGAGCGGGTGTAGCACCTTGGTGTAGGTCTCGAGACGGTCCTGCTTCTGAACGACAACCATTGGAGCAAAGAACTGCACCGGAGCTCTCACAAGTCAGTCACTGCACGTCGGTCGTGGACCGGAAGCCAGAAAGTGGCGCAGGTGGGCGTACCCCCATGGGGAAGTGGATGAGCAGCGAATCGACGTTGAAGTTCTCGGAGCCGGGCGGAAGCGTGTAGCCCGGGATGTTGCTCATCAGCGAACGGATCAGCCTCGCGTTATCGCGGATGGGCCACGGCAGCCACTCCTGTGATGCGCCAGGTCTATCAGTCCCCAGCTACACTCTGCCCGGGGTGTGCCCGGGAAGTTACGGGGGGGGGATTGAGGCGTGCCTTGAAGAGCAGGAAGGGAATGTATTTGGCCTCCATGACGACCACGGTGCCCAGAGCGGAGGGCCACTTGCCCGCCGAGTCCTCCACCTCGCCAGCAACTGGAATGGCAATGCGAGGTGAGCATCACTACATCGATAGAATCGGTTGTGTGGTGAGAGGCTTGAGGGACGAGCGCACCTTCAAGGTCCGAGGAGAAGCGGAAGAGGTCGGTGTAGGAGACGTTGCCGGTGTACTGACCGGAGCTGATCCGTGCGAGCTGGTCGATCAGCGCGTCGATGACGGTATCGGTGAGCACATCATCCAGGCGGACGCGCACAACGCCGGTGTGGTTGGGCGTCTGGCCAACACCGACAGAGATTCATGTGGCATCAGAAGGCTGCAACGCCAGCCGATGGAGGGAGATGAGCAATACCTGGTTGATGATGGCCTGAACGAGCATTTGCAGGACCAGCGGGGGAATGGTAAAGTTCAGTTGTTGCTCTGAACGAGTCGGGAGAGAAAGAGCGATGTGAGTAGCACACCTCTGGGAGAGCAACACCTCTCGCTCTCTCTCTCTCTCTCTATCACACAACACAAAGAGCAAGTGGTGGCAGTTATAAGCACCGAGCTGATGCGCAAGGCCGGGGATATCGTGAGCATCGAACACGACCGTCACATTCTCAGCAAGCCGGCGGATGCCCATGGCAAGGAACTTCTTGAACGACGAATCCAGCTGTTGTGTGGAGAAGCCGCCCAGGTCCTGCGTGCAGTTGATGACGCGATGAAGCAGTGCATGAGTAGGAAACCGCAGCGGCTCCAAAAACACAGCGCTTCAGTTTACCGTGGCCAGGTCGGCAATGTCGATGGTGAGCGTGATATAGTCGTTTTTGGTGGCGCCGATGTTTCGGAGAAGGGGGCCGCTGATGACAGCCTGCCTCTCGCCGAGCGCGGGGAAGGGCCAGCTTCGACCCAGCCCGATTTCCTGAGTGGCGCGGTCCAGGTGTCAGTCCTCCCATTCGTGAACGCGTGGACGGCGGATAAACACGCCACTAACGGGAGTGTTCGGACTACCTTCTCCTTGTCAGAGTCGATGACGAGGACGATGGCGGTGGAGTTGCGAGAGCTGTCGAATCGGTTCCCTACACGGCCCAGCATCGTCCACCGTGGAGCTGCGCCTGATACGCCAAGAGTGTGGGCCAGTTTGTGTTGGACATCCGTCGCGTTCAATAAGAAGCTGATAGAATGGAGATAAAACTCGTAATCAGCGACATCACACAATTGCCATTGTAGAGAAGCGGACGACCTAACCTTCCCAGCGAATCGATTGGCGACTGTCCAGCAGCAGCGTTTCCCGACCGGTTATTCCTGTGCGACACGAAAAATTAGATCATGTCGACGAGCGGTGAGGATGAGGTCGTTCACGGTACCTGTCGTAAGACCGCGGTTCAACCGAAATGGGCGTGCCATCGGGAGTGATAAGCTGCAATGCGAGGAACGCGGTCGGGGTCAACAAAATGGTTCGATCGATCGTGGAATTTGCATTGGGGTGAATATAGAGGTACCAGATCGTATTCGCCGACGGTGTTCTCGGCCAGCTTCACGAACACTAGCGGTGACTTGGCGACGATTGCCGTGAGCGCACTAAGGGCCGGAAGAGAACAAGATGATAAGAAACGATGGAATGGGCAAGGAGGTGTACGGATTCTGCAGTGCATGTCAAGTGGGCGCGTACACGATGGCGGCGACAGCAATGATGATGGTCACCACGGCGATGCAAAAGTTCTTTTTGTTCTTGAACGAATCTACGCTTACGTAGCGCAGCGATACCCAGAAATCCATCGCCCAGAACAGCAAGCCTTGCACGATGCTACGCCACTGTGGTTATGTGTCAGTACATGTCCCGTGCAAGCAAAACATAGCTGCTTGCATGCGGACGTACCAAGTCCGTGAAGGAGAACCGCTTGGCGTCTTCCCACAACAACTTGTAGAGTGGCACGTCATCTTCTGCTTGCCTATGGGTGTCTCGGATTGAGAACGCCACCGTCACGTGTCCTTGTTCTTTCTTCCTCTCGCGGGGCAATGTGCCCCTGTTCCCATCTTGGTCTGACGTAAGCGTTACAACACGAGTTATAATATTGCATAATTATCTTCATCTATGGTATTTAATTTTTTTTTTAATTAATAAAAATAAAAATTTATGTAATCGATTGATTGCACAACGTACGTTGGTCGGACAGTAGAGCCACGGTGGGGTCGTCGGGTATGCTCTCGGAACTGGGCACGCGCGATTGGAACGGCTCTGCGCTGCCAGCAGGATTGCTGCTAGCTTCATCTTCCTCTGACTCGCTTCCCGCCAGAGGATCCTGGTAGAGTTTTGTTGTTGAGACTGTAGCTGCTTGTGGCAATTCATCACTGGCAGGCATACGACCTCAGAAATCTGCTTTCCCTTTTCCTCCATCTTGGCCAGGCACAACGTGGCAAAAATGTGACACGGCCAATCAAAAGATGCACAGGCTTGCGATCAAGCGTGCCTTGCGCGGCTGGTAGTGTGCTCTGGCGGCGGTGACGAAGAGGACGCAAGCAGCGCGCGAATTCGCCTATAGGCGCATGTCCAGGAGTTCCCGGGCCGTTTCTCTTTGGGTGTGCAAAAAGCCCGACATTCTAGGCCTTGAACACCAGACAAAAGAAAGCTCCCCGGGCAGGGTTCGAACCTGCGACCTCACGGTTAACAGCCGTGCGCTCTACCAACTAAGCTACCGAGGATGCCTTAATTTTGAATCACTCTACTTTACGAGTGTAGGGGAGATTTTTGGCTATTTGTCTTTTGTGATTGCCGCCTTCTTTTGGTGTTGTTTTGTCTCGATGCGCCGCGTGTATGCCGCGTCTGTGCCTCGCCATGCGCAACAAGCTGCGCACGTTCCACAAGGCACTTTGTCTCGTCGCTTGTCATGGCCTGAAGTGGTTGATATTGTAAGGACGAGAAGCTTCGATCGGTTCGGCCGCCTCCCTGCAGACCAGTCACTCTATCACCGAAGAATGAAAGAGATGAGAGACGAGTTCGCAAGTGTTGGTGACTACGTGCTGCATCACAAATTCAAATATCCCTTCCAGCAGCGGGCGAACCTGCACCAAGGCAGAAAGTTTGTGATTCCGCCTGCGGTCGACATTCAGAACGACCGCTACGAGTGGGTGCTGAACGATTTCCCCTATGCTCTCGAGGAAGGAATCGCTCATTACCTGCTGTGGTCTCTCCGACCATGCCCTGAGCCTAAAATCGAGAATCTAATCCAGCAGCATCTTAATTCGCGAGTCATCGACTTCGTCTACTTCACCAATCCGCTTATCTTAAGAAGCGTGCCCAACGTGAGCCACGTCCACATCATGACCCATCCTCGTTCTCCGTCCCATCTCGAAGTTTAGTTGGCCCTTCACGCCATAAATGGGCTGACATAACGACTTGGCATTCCCCTGCTTTTTCGTCGCGGCGCGTGTGTTCAGCAGAGAAAATTCAACAGCTTGCCGCTCAACTCGCACGGACGGGGTGATCTGGGGTGGCTGGCGATGGCGCTACAGCAATAAAGCGTGTGGCTCTTACCCTCGCCCTACCAACGCAAAAGCTCTAACAACCCACCCCTGTCGCCTAACCAGTTTTATCGCCAGGCACTCTTCCTTTCCAGTTCCGGTTATGGGGTGCAGGCTCTTGAGTCTTATTTCTCGTACCTGTGTGACAGATGTCGCAGCAGACCCAGAAGCAACAGCAGGAAGAGAAGGGTGATCTCCTCCTGGAAGGCCAGGAGCAGGGCATCCAGCGAGGCAAGAAGGAGCACGTCAGCCTCCACACGCACTTTGAGAATGACGACGCACTCATTGAAGATACCGAGCGCATGAGCAAGAAGCTCGCCGGCCAACGCGAGGAGGTGGTGCGGGGTGATGTCAAGGAGGGTGTCGAGACACACCTGCACACCAGCACGGCTGAGCCTCGGTTCAACGTATGCTTCTCCCAAAGCATGGTGGTGTGAGTTCGCCTTACCAACCCTTCCACACCAGGTCATGTCCACCACCGCCAGCGGGGCCAAGGACCTCCCCGACACCAAGCTTGGCGGCGATGTACACCACCTGGGTGAGTCGATCACCCACCAGTGAGCCGCCTGCGACAGACGCAAGGCCGCTGTCGGCAGCACCGCCGCGCAATCGTATCGGTTCTGCGGTCGACCCTCAAACACAATAAACCCTGTGCCCCCTTCGCGTCTTCTTGGCTTCGTTTTGTGTGCTGGGTAGCGATGGCAAAGAGGAATGAGGTTTATGGACAAGACAAGCACATACTACGAGTTGAATGGGAGCTCTAACGCTTCTGGTGGACCAAGAACTTGAGGAGAAGGGCGCAGGCGACGATGAGGGCGATCCACCAGCCGAGCATGACCAGCGAGTCTCGCAACAGATTGTTGGACGCCATGCCCAGACTCTCGAGGAAGGCCTCGCCCGTGGTGATGGGACAGTAGTCCTTGAAGGTGCCTGGCATCGACGCGATGGGCACCCGCACGAGCTCGTGCACCGAGCACTTGAGCGTCATCCCCTTCTATACCACCGTAGCCCAGAGTCAGTCACCGCCGCGCGGGCCGCAAAATTGAAACAGGAAGCATAAAATGATGGAAAGGACGTACCACTTCGTTGATGAGGAGGGCTTCGATGGAGTACATGTCGAGATCGAGGTAGTGCGCCCATATCCACCAGCCTGGGATATTATTGCGGGTGATGAGGAAGCCGGCGAAGTTGGAGAACAGCGTGAAGACCAGTGCCGAGAGCGCGTTCGCCAGAGTGATATTCGGCGACGCCAGGCAGATCGCGTGCACAATCGAGATCGAGAGCAAGTTGGCCAACAGGTAAATGGCGAAGAAAATCCAGAAGCGACCGGCGTCGTACTGGAGCCCTGCGATGAAGTACACCGGGATACTGTATCGCCAGCGTGAGCTCAAGTTGCACGACCCCAAACGACTACGAACGGGTAGCGGACGTACACATAGGTGACGGTGTTGAAGAGCACGAACGGAATCTCCACGAGCACGAGGCCCGCCAGATAGACCAGCGATGTGTAGGTCCGCGACGCTCGTTCACGATACATGAACGGTCGTTCTTGGATCACCTTTGCCTTCAGCTCTGCTCTCAAACACGGCGGCGATCAGCAAAAGCGGTCAATAGAGGGCCGAAGGTGAGGTAGCGTACGGATGCCGAGCAAGTTGGAAATGAGCAGCGAGAAATAGAGGAGACCGCCGCGCTGGAAGGCGCCTTGCTGGGTGTCGTTGAGCTGAAGGAAGTAGGTGCCGATCACCACGCCCAGCACCAGCGGCACCGTCACCTTCTGCAAGAACTCCTCGGGACTGCGCCAGTAGGCCAGGAAGCTGCGCCGCATGGTCTGCGTGAACTGCTGGAGGTAGGTGCTCGCGTAGCGGTCCGTCAGACGCTCCTTGATCTTGCGCCATCGGCTCTTCTCCTCCTCGTCCACGTGTTCCTGTTGTTTGCGCCTTGTTAGCCGAGAACGGTTGTGTGTGGCGGCGAGATCAGAACGTACAAGAGCGGGGAAGATGCCGGCTTGGAGCTTCTTCTCGGTGTCGGCATAGAACTGCGACTGCTTATAGACCTCAGCAAAGTGGTTTTCATCTTTCTGGCCCATCTCGACGTCCTTCTCCTTCTCCACCTGGCCTTCATCCTCGGCCGCGGGGGGTTGGTCGAGGGCGGTCTTGGGGATGCCGGCGCCTGTGACCTCCAGAATGAACTCCGCCGGATTCTGATGTGGCTTCATCGTGTGACCCATCTGGGAGAAGTAGTCGAGCAGAACCGAGTAGTCGCCCTCGTGCTTGCCGATCTCGCCGAAGTAGGTCGTGAATCCGCCCTTCTTCAGCAACAACAGATGCGTGAACATCCCAAAGATCGTCGCCGACGGCTGGTGGATCGTGCACACCACCGATGTTCCGCGGCTCGCGATGATCTTCACGGCGGTCATGACGCGCTCGGCGCCGAACGAGTCGAGACCGGAGGTGGGCTCATCGAGGAAGAGGATCGCCGGATCGGCAGCCATCTCCACCCCGATGGTCACCCGCTTGCGCTGATCGGCCGAGATGCCGTCAGCTGCGTTGACTCCGATCACCCGGTTGGCGATGCTCTCCAGCCCGAGAATCTTGAGCAAGCTTCGCGCGTACTTCTTCTTCTCTGCCACCGGAATCGCTGCTGGCAACCGACACTGTTGATCATCCTATCGTGAGTTACGCACACTCTCTCTCACACTGAGGGGGTGAGGCGCGCGGGCTTAGGAGAGAGAGCGTACAAGAGCAGAGAGCTCGATGGCCTCGTAAATGGTCTGCGTGGGCGCGTGGATGTCCTGCTGCTCGACGTAGCCGATGATGCGCGACAGGTTGGCGTCGGTCTTGCGCCCGTTGACCAGCACGTCGCCCGTGATCTTGCCGCCGGTCTTGCGTCGCGCCAGCACGTCCATCAGCGTCGACTTGCCTGCTCCCGATGATCCCTTTTGTGTACGTCGCCCCATTCACATGTTATATCATGTAAACCAAAAGAGGGCCGTGGCAAAGCTGTGTGTACCATGAGAGCGAGCATCATGCCGGGCTTGACGTATCCCGACACGTCGTGCAGCAGCTGGAGCTCCTTCTTCTTGAGACCGGTGCGCGCGAACACTGAGTAGTTGAGGTGGTGCCACGAGAGGTATGCTCCGCCCTCCACGAACTCTCCGCCCATCTTCTCCGTCCCAAAGTCGCTCGGCTGGCCCTTGACCTGAGCCTCCTCGATATCTGCGGCCACAACGCGACACACAAGTGTTGAGCTCGAATACTCAGGTGCCGACATCAGATCGTGCGGCGAGGTTCGTACCAGCAAAACTATCCATCTTCTTCATCGAGTCGTGGTCGCCATGCTGCTTGTGGTCAGGGCTGTGCCCGTGGGCGGACTTGAGGTGCTCAGCCTTGACAGCCTTGATGTTGAACTGTTTCATCTCGCGCTCCTGCTCCTCGCTCACCGCCACGCTCTTCATGCGTGCCTTCTTCGGTGGTGCGTGCCTCACGAACCGCAGGCCCGCGTATGTCACCGCCGTGAAGATCACCCACCACCCGATCACGCACACCGCCATGATCCACTTGAGCCACTCGCGGTCGAAAATGCCATAGCTGTTCACGATGTAGTCCGTCCCGCTCGTCACCGGACACGCTCGGTTGCCTGTATTATATATGTAGTTCCATTCCCCGCCTTTGTCAGACACTACCACCCTGAAATCAATATCAAATACGAGGTGACCTTCGAAGCCTTGTGGATAGGGCAGGTTGAAGTCGGTGGCCGACGTGGGCGGCATGAGCTCAGAGTCGGAGCACGTGTATTCGCGGCCCCAGAACTCGTTCGACGCCAGGCCCTGGAAGGCGTACGACACTGGATTGGCCCAGTACATCCAGATCCACCATCCGTAAATGTGGATCTGCTCATCCACCCACCCACCCGCATATCACACAACCCAGAGTGAGGAAGATATGTGAGTGAGTGTGTTGAAAAACAAGCAAGAAAACATGCTGGATACACTCCCTTGGGGGAGGAGGGAGGAGAGAATGGTATGAACACGTACGCGAGGCACGAGATAGCCGCCGAACATGAGAAGCATGGCCACGAAGGTGGGAGCAAAGCTCTGGGCGTAGAGAAGCGAAGGCGACCACACCGACACCATGCGCGTGAATGAACGCATCGTCTGTCCCAAAGTTCGGTCATGGGCCGAAGGGTGAGTATTCGGCGAATGGGCAACGCGGAGACAGTGGCATCCGGCACTTGACGTACCCAATAGAAGAGGAAGCTCATGTAAACAAAGTAACCAAATCGTTCGCCGTTGTCGCCTTCGTTCAGATTCGTCAGCCAGTAAATAATGCTCGAGAAGGCGCCCACCTCAACCATCATGGTTGGAACCTGGTATCGCGTTAGTGAGACTCTTGCCTACCAACTTGAATGCAAATGAGGCACCATGGGGGTGGATGGAAGGCAATGCAAAGACGAAAGGCGTGTACCTCGGCGATGATGGTGGAGAAGAGATAGGGCGAGGTGCGATAGTACTTCTGGTCGCGCTGCATGTAAAACACCGGCCGCTCGAAGATGGTGAGCGGCAGCGCTGTGAGCGAGCCGAACGCCCAGTAGGCCAGCACGGCAAAGGTGAGGCCCACGCGCGAGTTGATGTCCGACTGGTTGTAGCCCAGCCGCAGGAACAGCGTCCCCAGAATGCACGCCAGTGCGCAGGCTGCCATTACGCGTGACAAGTTGGTAGTCTTGTCGCGCCACTCGCGAGTAAAAGCGCGCTTGGTCAATAGCCAGTATTGCCTGTTGCACTCAAGTGTGAGTCTTTGGACGAGCATCAGCGCCAAATATGAAGAAGAGAGGGACGTACATGGGGATGGAAGTGGGATATTTGGCATCGCGCGCATAGTCCACCAGCTCGATCTTGGCCGGGTGATCATCGCGCTTCTTGCCCTCCACTTCGCTGCCGCCCTTCGACCCGGCCGTGAGGTGCTTGTCGGTCTCGGCGATGGTGTCGATGACGTGCGCGTAGTGCTCCGACTCCTTGTACGCTGCCACAAAGTCCTTCGGCTCCAGCCAATCGAAATCTTCGTCGACCACCGCCGCCGCGTTGTCCTCGCCTCCCTCTTTCTGCGCCTCCTCCACCGCTCGATACTTGCTTGGGTTGGGACTGGTCGTGGACTCAACCACCTCCTCTGCGAAGGCGAAGCGGGGAAACCATCAGCCAACCACCCCATGGCGACTCAAGTCCACGATGAGGGCAGCGTACGAAGGAATTCAGCGGGATTGAGAGTGGAGCGACACTTGTAACCGAGACGCTCGAAGTAGGCCAGCGCCTCGCCGCGCTTGCCCAAGAAGGCGATCTCGCCTCGCGTGAGGATCATCACGTTGTCGAACAGGTGGAACGTCTCGTAGCTCGGTTGCAGCAGCGACACCAGGCCTGTCCCGCCCATGTTCACGATCGTCCGCAACGCTCGCATCACCTGTGAGTGTGTTTTTATGTCCATGTGAGTGTGTGTCCGTGACGATGACGGTGATGGAGAAAGAGAAGATGATGAAGAGTGGGAGGAGGGTGTACATCGAAGGAGGCCGACGAATCGAGGCCGGTGGTGGGCTCGTCGAAGAGCCACACTCCGGGCGACTTGGTCCACTCGATCCCCACCGTCACTCGCTTCTTCTCTCCGCCCGACACCCCGCGCAGCAGCGCGTCGCCCACGATGGTGTCGGCCCTGTGCTTGAGGCCCAGCAGCTGCAGAATGGCCTCCACGCGCTCCTCCTTGACCTTGGCCGGCACGCCCGCCGGCATCTGGCAGTCGGCGCTGAAGCGCAGCGTCTCCTTGACCGTGAGCGTGGCCAGGTGCACGTCCTCCTGCTGGATGAAGGCCACGTCGCGGTGGTAGTGCTTGCGCTTGGGCACCTTGCCGTTGAAGGTCAGGCTCCCGTCGACCTTGCCCGCGCGCAGCCGGTTGGCCAGCAGCTTGAGCAGCGAGCTCTTGCCGCACCCGGGCGCGCCCAGCAGCAGGGTCATCTCGCCCGGTCGCAGGAAGAAGCTCACGTCGTTGAGGATGGCCACCGGCTGCGGCTTCTTCTCCGGCACGAACCGGTTGACCAGCTGGTTGGCCAGGAGCGACCACACGTCGCGTTGGTGCGAGGTCGGCGGGGCGGCGTGCACGCTGAGCGTGACGTGGCTCACGGCGGCGAAGATGGGCTGGAAGTTGGGGTTGATGGCCTTGCGCGTCTCCTTGATGTAGTCGCTGAATAGCACCGTCCCTTTGTGGGGCAGCTGCAGCCTCGGCTCTTCGACCACCTGCGTTTGCGTGCGTCAAAAGGGTCAGGGCCGCGTATGTTGTCCACAGGTGGAAAAAAGCAGTGTGGAGAGGTAAGTCGTACGGAATCAGCAGACTCGAGGCCAGAAAACGCTTCTTCATCGTCTTCAATCTCGACATCGCTCAAACGAGGAGTTTCTTCAGCACTGCCCGCTTCCATGGTGGTTGTGAATCTTGAGGTGTAAGAAGTGTTCGTTTATGCAGGCAGCGAGTAGAGGCCAAGAATGGTGATTGAAGCAAGTGTGGTGTGAAGCTGTCAGTAAGGCGTTGAGTTATCGATCTTGCAAGAAGGAACGATTGAGGGTCAATGGGCGCTATCATGGCGGTACTTATAGGGAAGGGAAGCCCACCTCCGAGACGCCACTTCAAAGTGGAGGCTTGGGCAGAGAGGGCCAGCGCCAGTTCGGAACGTGGAAAGGAACTTGAAAATGCTGCGATTGGTAGCTCATGGATAAGCGGGCGGTTCGTTCCGCCAATCGGAACTATGGGCTCATCTGGCAGCCCAAGAGTGATTACACGTGCGTGGTTTGGTGGGACCAGGCAACAATGTCAGTGCGGGGCGATGACGCGGGGTGTACCTTTGGTAGGGCCCCCTCCGTAGTCCTCCGTGCCGTTGGGCTCCACACCAGGCCGTGGTAGGGTGTAGAGAAATTTTATATTTGATTTATTGTGATGGTGCGACGTGTTCATCCGCACACCTACTCGTACAGGCAGGAGACAGGCGGTGAGTGGGAAAAGAGGGGGAAAAAAAGAAGCCTAAATTTCGGCCGCGGAGAGCGCTCAGGACCAGATGTAGTTGAAGGAGCTCATCTTGTCCATGACCGCGTTGTTATTCTCGAAGCCCGTGCAGAACGTGGCGAGGCCGATGGTCTTGTACACCGAGTTGTGCTTGGCCGCCGCGATGCCCATCTTGCTCCACTTCGGGTCAGTTACCACGCTCCTGCGCGTCCAAAAGCCCGTCCACGCGTGGTGAGCATCACCACTCACCCGTCCTTGCGGAAGGCCAGGAGGAGAGAGTAATAAGAGAGAAGGGAAATGAAGCGGAGGGCGTACCGGTGAAGGCGGGACGCGTCGCCATCGCTGATGAGCCAGGTCATGAGCATCTCTCTGCGTGTGTGTGCCAGCGTAGACTTGAGTAACCAGGGGCGCGAGGAGCGAGTGCGAATGGGTGAGGTGAGTGCGCACCTGCCGGTGAGAGCGCCAAACTTGGACAGCTCCGAAATCTCGCCAGTGAGCACGCCGTAGGCCTGGATGTGGTTAAGCGACGAAATGTTGGTGCTGCCCGTGGGCGCACCCTCCGTGACCGCCTCTGCAGACAGACGCCAAGGTCAGACCAACAGCTACAGAGAGGATTCTGATGGCAGCTGGTCAGTGAGCGCGTACGTTTGGCCGCAAGGCACAGCCCGGAGTCAAACTCCACTTCGGGCATCGGCTGGCACTGGAAATAAGACCCGTGGCACAGAGTAAGCGTTGTGTGATGCGAGTGATGTGAGTGCGTGATGTGTGCGTGCGGCGTGCGTGCGTGCGTGCGTGCGTGGCAGTGATTGGTTTTCGCACGCACCGACATGAGGTAGTGGATGGCTTCATCGCATGCAGCAATGCCCTCCCTCGTCAGGAGCCTCTGTACGCCTGTCGATATGAAGGAACCAGGTGAGAAACAGTGATGACCTTTCGTGAGGTGGACGCGTACCGGGCGCGGCGTAGATCTTGTCCTGGTAGTAGGGCCTGCGCTCGGTCTCGATCAGGTGGGCGTAGGCCTGGGGATCCCTACGCAGCAGGTTTACCTCCCTCTTGAACTCCTCCTCGAACGCTGCGCGCACAAATGACCAGACGAGCGAGCGCTGTGTCAGATTGCATGTCATAACAAGAAGGGAACGGGCCACGACGGTACCGGTGCCGTTGAACTCTTCGGTCGGACGGACGATAGGCGTCGATGCCCGGGGTCCGGCCGTCGAGTAGGCCGACGGCGCCATGGCCTGCTGATAGCCCTGTTGAGGCTGGTAGGGCGGTTGCTGCTGTTGCTGCTGCTGATAAGGATAGCCCTGCTGCTGTTGGTAGGGTGGCTGCTGATAGGGTCGCTGCTGCTGAGGCTGTTGGTAGGACTGTTGATAGGGCTGCTGGGGCTGCTGGTAGCCTTGCTGCTGGGGCATCTGGAAACTCTGGCGCTGTTGTGGCTGTTGGTAGGGCTGTTGGTAGGGCTGCTGCTGCGGCTGCTGCGAGTAGCGCGCCTGCTGGGGCGACGCGTAGCCCTGTGCCGAGCCAGGCTGGGGCGACGCGTAGCCCGGCACGCCGTTCGAAGAGTAGGGCGAGGGAGTCGGGCTCGGTACGCCGCCCGACCCATAGCCAACGCTTGCCCTGGGCTGCTGCGGCTGCACCTGCTGGGAGACGGGGCGCGGACCGTAGCCGTGAGGGCCTTGTTGCGATGGGTCGATCGATTCCACCGTGGCGTACTGTGGCTGGAGGTGGCTGCCCGAGTCAGCCCGCTCGTCCAAGTAGACCGCTGACGCGCGAGCGGGCTGTTGTCTGCGAGCGGCTCGTTATCAACCGCTGTAGAGGAGAAATGAGGCTGAAGGGGGGGGGAGCTAGCAGCTACCTGGCGGGTTCGGGCTCCCACTCGCCGGCGGCAGCGCTGAGCTCCTCGAAGGTGGCGTGCATCGGCTGTGGCAGGGACTGGCGCACGCTGTGAACCCGAACAGCGTCCACGAAGTCAGTACCAAAGCGCGCCAGCATCGCCAAGCTCACACACAGAGAGAGAGAGAGAGAAAGAGGAAAGCGGTAGGATTACGTCTCGGCGAACGAGGGGCGTAGCGTGGCCATATCGGGCTGCGGCTGTCCGCGTCTCGACGAAGACACGGGAACGTTGCGCGCAGCGGGCGCGGGCTCGCCGGTCTGACCAAGCTGGGCCAGCAGGCTGTCAAAGTCGGCCTCCTCCGGCGCGCCCGGCGCCTGCTGCTGCGGAGGGCTGTAGGCAGCCACGGGCGAGGCGCTGCGCGGAGCCACGGCTGGCGAACCAGCGGCGGGCGAGTTGCTCGATGACGACGCGCCATCCAGGGCGGCAAGCAGGCTGTCGAGCGAATCCTCGACGCCCGCAAAGGCATTGGCGGCCTCCTGACGAATGGAGGCGCGAGGATTGGCGGCGGACGCCGCAGCCGAGACGCGGGCGCCGGGCTGCGCCAGAGAAGCGCGAGGATTGCCTGCCGGCTGCGAATAGGCGCTGGACGCACGCGAGGGCGCGGCGGCGGCAGGAGGAGCGCCGCCCGACCCGATGTCGAGGGACTCGAGCAGCTGGTCGAGCAGATCGTCGTCCGCCTTGGCGGCGTGTGGGGCGGGCGGCTCCGAGTGCGGGGACATGGGGGCACGGCTCAAGCGCGAGGACGGGCCTCCAGCGCCGCTGGGCGGCGGTGGCGCGGGCGTGGTGGGCGGCCCCTCGGTGAGGCTGTCGAGAAGGGCCTCGAACGAGGCCGTGGCGCCCGCGGGCATGGGGGCTCCGCTGGCCGAGGGCAGGACATTGCTACCGGAAGGCTTGCGCGACAGGCGCCTCGACACCGGACCTAAAAGCGTTACCATAGGAGTTAAACTAAATAAAAATAAATAAATTGAAAAGGGAGAGGGGGGACGTGCGAGAGGCGCGTTTGTTGAGGGCTGGCGAAGAGGACCCAGACAGACTCTCGAGCAGGACGTCAAACGAGTCCCTACGGCCACTGGAAGCAGCTGGAGGGTTCTGGGCTGCAGAGGCCAACAACAATAATCGGGGCAACGGGTGAGGATGAGAGTGAGTCCTTCACTCGGTGGTTGGGAAAGATGGCAAGCAGCAACCCCCCCCCCCGCAGCTGCCCAGAGCGATTTGAAAGGGAGGCCCAAAGAGCACGAAAAATTCTGAGAAGAAGGCGGTACACGAGTCTAAGCTGGCAATGAGATCATCCAGGTCATCCAGTTGGCTCATCCTGCAGGCCGGTTTTTAACTTTTTGTTCTGTAACTGGCAAAAGTTGCAATTTGGTCCCACTCAGGCGGGTGCACCCGGAGTGAAAACTGGCACAACGAACAGGGGCAATGATACTCCGCTTGGGACTCCGTTTGCGGCAGCCACTGGCACAATAGCGCGATTGCGATGTGACGGGCTGCTTTCCTGTCCTGTGGCTTTCTCACTCTCGGTGAAGTTGGCAACACCTTGATTACTCTTACACACTACATGGCTGTGCACAACTGCCAAACCAGCAGGAAAACGGCCAGAGAGAGGAGGTAGGCTTGCTGCTCATCCGAAGGCTTGCTGGTGACCTCCTCCTCTTCCTGCTGTTCTTCCTCCTCGCCGCTACTCCGCTCCGCGCTGTGGCGCCATGTGCCTTCTTGGGAGTCTCGTTGGTGGCCGGTAGTCGGGATCGGGCGAGTGTGGCTGTCCTTGGGCCAGCGCACGTAGAAACTGGGCAGCGGCGCGGCGGCCTCGGGCAGGCCCTCCTCGCGCAGGAGCGCGGCGGCCTCGACCTCGCACAACCGCCGTCGCATCTCGTGATCGCTCAGCCCGGCAAAAGCGCGTTCGGCGGCGTCGCGCGAGCTGTAGACAACGTGGCAATAGCGGCCCTCCCACTCGGCCTTGATGCGGTCAATCTCGCCGAAGGCGCCCAGGACCACGTCGACAAACACCTCGCGCCTGACCTCGGCCAGCAGGGCCGCCTCCTCGGGGCACCGCACCTCCTGCGCTTCCGTGTCGTCATCTAGGTCGGCAAAGACGATGCCGCCCACGAACAGCTTCCGCCCGGCCTCGCTCGCCGCCTTCTCCTTCTTCTTCTGCTGCTGTCGTTTCTTGTCCGCCTTGGTCTTTGTCTTCTTGTCGTCCACGACTCGATCGTTGCCGGTATCGAGGCTCCTGCTGCGGCTCTTGCGCTTCGTGCCCCTCTGGCGCTGCGCTTCGGCTGGCGCTCCGCTCCTCTTCCGTTGGATGGCCATCGCGGCAGAGCGCACGGCGGCGGCATGGAGAGCTTCATCGTGGGCGAAGGAAGAAGAGGGGGAGGGCTTGGGGTGGCTGCGAGAGGGCGGCAGTCCTCGTTTCGGTCGGTCGTGCCGCGCTCTGATCAAGGCAACGTACTCCCCCAATTCATCATCTTCTGCAGCTGCTCTGTAGGTGCCCGTAGAGTAGAGCGGGGGTGACCCTCCTGCTCTCCTTTTCGTCGATGAACGAGCGTAGGCTTTACTATGCGACGTAGAACGCTGGAAGAGAGGGCGATCCAATTCGGGAGCGAGCTCTTCCCAAGTCAGCATAAGTCGCTTGCCCGTCTGGGCCAGCAGCTGAGCTTCCTCATACTCTACCTGATCCGCCCAATTGCTAAAGTCAGGCGTAATAGGCAGATCCTCTTCCTCCCTTTCACGTGCTTCAAGCAAATCTGGCCCCGCCTCTTCCGCAAGGCCATGATCCAAGTCGCATACCGTCACGCTCATCGCTTGGGCTTGCTCTGCCCAGCCTGCTCGGGCGTTGAGCTGGGCGCAGCCCCTGCAGTGAAGCGCATTCCGTGGTGGAAATGAATAAAGAAAATTAAAATTATTTCTTTTCCAGAATATAAGCAGAAAGCGCAAGCTCTAGGTGCTGGCCGAACGAGCAGACCGAAATGCGACGTGTGATTTCTTCGTCGGCGAGAACGATCACAAAGTATGAGAATGGTGCAACTCCAGCACCGACTGGTGGGTGGCCACCGTAGACGGCGGACCACCAGCAGCAGCCGCTATTCGTCCCATTGGGCCTCGGACTTTGCGTGGATTGGTCCGTATAAAAAAGTGACGCTTCCACCAATGGGGCGAACAAAAATATTCCTATCTGGCGTGTAGGGTGGGGATATCAATGGGCCCTCGCAAGGCCTTGTTTCTCACTTTCACAACACACCCATCAACATCAACCACCCTTCACATCCACCTGACAAATATGGAAGAGGACACGATGGACATGCACAACATTGCGCTTGAAGACCAGCCAGAGGGAGAAGAGGACTCCACTTTCGACCACGCCGACCTCTCGGAGGATCTTAGCGAGGAGCCTCGGCTGAATCTACCCAACAAGGGAACAGTGCTGTTCAGCGACTACATCAAGGAGACGCGCAAAGCCATCAACCCCAACTTCCAGCCCATCTTCGCCGCCGTGAGCCACGTCACGCTCAGCGTGCACGCCGCCCCGCCGACCTCGCACCACCGCGACGTGTGGTCGCTCCTGGCCAACCAGCTGGTCAACCGGTTCGTGCCGGAGAAGAAGCCGCAGCCGGTGGCCATCCTCAACGACGTGAGCTTCTTCCTGCGACCGGGCGAGATGACCCTGCTGCTGGGCGCGCCCGGGTGCGGCAAGAGCTCGCTGCTCAAGCTGCTGGCCAACCGGCTGCGCGCGGGCAAGGTCGACGGGAGCCTGACCTTCAACGGCAAGGTGCCCAAGCGCAAGCACTACCACCGCGACGTGGCCTTCATCCAGCAGGAGGACGTGCACCTGGCCACGCTCACGGTCAAGGAGACGCTGCGCTTCAGCGCCGACTGCCAGATGCCGGCGGGCGTGCCGGCCAAGGTCAAGGAGGAGCGCGTGGAGGCCATTCTGCAGCTGCTGGGCCTCAAGCACAGGGCCGACACCATCGTGGGCGACGCGCTGCTGCGCGGAGTGTCGGGCGGGGAGAAGAAGCGGGTGACGGTGGGGATCGAGTGGACCAAGTCGCCCGGAGTGTGGCTCTTCGACGAGCCCACCACCGGTCTCGATTCGTCGGCCTCCTTCGATGTACACCCTCTCTCCCCACCCAAAAAATACCCTCCCTCCTTCCACTCTTCATCCGCGTCTCTCTTTCTCCATCACCGTCATCGTCACGGACACACACTCACATGGACATAAAAACACACTCACAGGTGATGCGAGCATTGCGGACGATCGTGAACATGGGCGGGACAGGCCTGGTGTCGCTTCTGCAACCGAGCTACGAGACGTTCCACCTGTTCGACAACGTGATGATCCTCACGCGAGGCGAGATCGCCTTCTTGGGCAAGCGCGGCGAGGCGCTGGCCTACTTCGAGCGTCTCGGTTACAAGTGTCGCTCCACTCTCAATCCCGCTGAATTCCTTCGTACGCTGCCCTCCTTACTTGAATTACCGATGCCTTCACTCCTTAACTTTCCGTTAACAGAGGAGGTGGTTGAGTCCACGATGAGCGCCAACCCAAGCAAGTATCGAGCGGTGGAGGAGGCGCAGAAAGAGGGAGGCGAGGACAACGCGGCGGCGGTGGTCGACGAAGATTTCGATTGGCTGGAGCCGAAGGACTTTGTGGCAGCGTACAAGGAGTCGGAGCACTACGCGCACGTCATCGACACCATCGCCGAGACCGACAAGCACCTCACGGCCGGGTCGAAGGGCGGCAGCGAAGTGGAGGACAAGAAGAGCGATCATCATCCGGCCAAGATCGAGCTGGTGGACTACGCGCGCGATGCCAAATATCCCACTTCCATCCCCATGTGCGTTTCTTCTGTGCTGACGACCCAGGCGCTTGAGGTTCTATTACAGTTGTGCTCACTTCGGTGATCGCAGGCAATACTGGCTATTGACCAAGCGTGCACTCACACGCGAGTGGCGCGACAAGACCACCAACCTGATGCGCATCGTCAATACTTGTGTGCTGGCGTGCATTCTGGGGACGCTGTTCCTGCGGCTGGACTACAACCAGTCGGACATCAACTCGCGCGTGGGCCTCACCTTTGCCGTGCTGGCCTACTGGGCGTTCGGCTCGCTCACAGCGCTGCCGCTCACCATCTTCGAGCGGCCGGTGTTTTACATGCAGCGCGACCAGAAGTACTATCGCACCTCGCCCTATCTCTTCTCCACCATCATCGCCGAGGTACACACCTTTCGTCTTTGCTTTATCCCCCAGTTTCTTGGTCTTAAGTCTGACTGAGCGACGCTATACCAGATTCCAACCATGATGGTTGAGGTGGGCGCCTTCTCGAGCATCCTCTATTGGCTGACGAATCTGAACGAAGGCGACAACGGCGAACGATTTGGTTACTTTGTTTACATGAGCTTCCTCTTCTATTGGGTACGTTTATATCCTCTTCTAACGAGTTATGCGGACTCAAATCTTACCGATACTTAACTTTGGGACAGACGATGCGTTCATTCACGCGCATGGTGTCGGTGTGGTCGCCTTCGCTTCTCTACGCCCAGAGCTTTGCTCCCACCTTCGTGGCCATGCTTCTCATGTTCGGCGGCTATCTCGTGCCTCGCGTACGTGTCCCCACCATCCCCCTCCCCAAGGGAGTGTGTTAACGCACTCATATCCTCACACTGGGTTGTGTGTTATGGGGGGTGGGTGGGTGGATGAGCAGATCCACATTTACGGATGGTGGATTTGGATGTACTGGGCCAATCCAGTGTCGTACGCCTTCCAGGGCCTGGCGTCGAACGAGTTCTGGGGCCGCGAATACACGTGCTCCGACTCTGAGCTCATGCCACCCACGTCGGCCACCGACTTCAACCTGCCCTACCCACAAGGCTTCGAAGGTCCTTCCCCGCCAGCCAGCCCCAGCTCATAAAATGTTGGACTTACGCATGTGTTGCATGCAGGCAACCGAGCGTGTCCGGTGACGAGCGGGACAGACTACATTGTGAACAGCTATGGCATTTTCGACCGCGAGTGGCTCAAGTGGATCATGGCGGTGTGCGTGATCGGGTGGTGGGTGATCTTCACGGCGGTGACATACGCGGGCCTGCGGTTCGTGAGGCACGCACCACCGAAGAAGGCACGCATGAAGAGCGTGGCGGTGAGCGAGGAGCAGGAGCGCGAGATGAAACAGTTCGACATCAAGGCTGTCAAGGCTGAGCACCTCAAGCAAGGTCACGGCCACCACGGCCATGACTCGACGAAAAAGATGGATAGCTTTGCTGGTACATGTTCTTCCTTTGACTCATCCACTGCGCCAAGATAGCAGCTGTGTCCAGAGCTAATCTTCCTTTCTCGCAACAGATATGGACGAGGCGCCGGTCAAGAGCGGTGTCAAGATGGAGAAGATGGGGGGAGAGTTCGTGGAGGGCGGAGCATACCTCTCGTGGCACCACCTCAACTACTCAGTGTTCGCACGCACCGGTCTCAAGAAGAAGGAGCTCCAGCTTCTGCACGACGTGTCGGGATACGTCAAGCCCGGCATGATGCTCGCTCTCATGGTAACTCGCCTTCCCAGAGCAAGCCAACTTCTTAGTTGTTGTGAATCGACACCATCGCTGACAGCATGTGGTGGGTGACACAAAAGGGATCATCGGGAGCAGGCAAGTCGACGCTGATGGACGTGCTGGCGCGACGCAAGACCGGCGGCAAGATCACGGGCGACGTGCTGGTCAACGGGCGCAAGACCGACGCCAACCTGTCGCGCATCATCGGCTACGTCGAGCAGCAGGACATCCACGCGCCCACGCAGACCATTTACGAGGCCATCGAGCTCTCTGCTCTCGTACGCTCCATCCTCCTAAGCCCGCGCGCCTCACCCCCTCCACCTCAGTGGTGTGAGAGAGTGTGCGTAACTCACGATAGGATGATCAACAGTGCCGGTTGCCAGCAGCGATTCCGGTGGCAGAGAAGAAGAAGTACGCGCGAAGCTTGCTCAAGATTCTCGGACTGGAGAGCATCGCCAACCGGGTGATCGGAGTCAACGCAGCTGACGGCATCTCGGCCGATCAGCGCAAGCGGGTGACCATCGGGGTGGAGATGGCTGCCGATCCGGCGATCCTCTTCCTCGATGAGCCCACCTCCGGTCTCGACTCGTTCGGCGCCGAGCGCGTCATGACTGCCGTGAAGAACATTGCCGGCCGAGGGACATCGGTGGTGTGCACGATCCACCAGCCGTCGGCGACGATCTTTGGGATGTTCACGCATCTGTTGTTGCTGAAGAAGGGCGGATTCACGACCTACTTCGGCGAGATCGGCAAGCACGAGGGCGACTACTCGGTTCTGCTCGACTACTTCTCCCAGATGGGTCACACGATGAAGCCACATCAGAATCCGGCGGAGTTCATTCTGGAGGTCACCGGGGCTGGCATCCCTAAGACCGAAGTGGGCAACGCTACCGACGAGAAAGTGGAGGATGACCTGGAGATGGGTAAGCGTGGAGAAAACTACTACGTTGACGCCTACAAGCAGTCGCAGTTCTATGCCGACACCGAGAAGAAGCTTCAGGAGGGCATATTTCCTGCACCGGTACTTGTCTCCCATTCAAATTCTCAGATTAACTCGTGGTTCAAATCATTCGCACAAACCAACAGGAACACGTGGACGAGGAGGAGAAGAGCCGATGGCGCAAGATCAAGGAGCGTCTGACGGACCGCTACGCGAGCACCTACCTCCAGCAGTTCACGCAGACCATGCGGCGCAGCTTCCTGGCCTACTGGCGCAGTCCCGAGGAGTTCTTGCAGAAGGTGACGGTGCCGCTGGTGCTGGGCGTGGTGATCGGCACCTACTTCCTTCAGCTCAACGACACCCAGCAAGGCGCCTTCCAGCGCGGCGGTCTCCTCTATTTCTCCATGCTCGTGAGCAACTTGCTTGGCATCCGTACGTCAGCTCAGTACTTCTTTCACAAAGCTATGTTCAAAAGCTGACGTTGCTCGCCCTAAACAGAGCTGAAGGCAAAGGTGATCCAAGAACGACCGTTCATGTATCGTGAACGAGCGTCGCGGACCTACACGTCGCTGGTCTATTTGGCGGGCCTCGTGCTCGTGGAGATTCCGTTCGTGCTCTTCAACACCATCACCTATGTGTACGCTCTTCTGCCTCTCACTGCTCCCTGAGGCGGCATCTGACTCGGTAGGTGCTGTGCAGAATTCCGGTGTACTTCATCGCAGGGCTCCAGTACGACGCCGGTCGCTTCTGGATCTTCTTCGCTCTATACTTCCTGGCCAGCCTTCTCTCGATTGCAATCGTCTACGCAATCTGCCTGGCGTCGCCGAACATCACTCTGGCGAACGCGCTTGCAGCGCTGGTCTTCACGCTGTTCTCCAACTTCGCCGGCTTCCTCATCACCCGAGACAACATTCCAGGCTGGTGGATATGGGCACACTATCTTGATCTCGACATGTATGGCATCGAAGCCCTCCTCATCAACGAAGTGGTACGTCCTCTTTCCTCACCCAGTCCCAGGTGAGATGTGGGAACTGACGGGGCGGGCAACAATGATACAGAAGGGGATGACGCTCAAGTGCTCGGTGCACGAGCTCGTGCGGGTGCCCATCGCGTCGATGCCAGGCACCTTCAAGGACTACTGTCCCATCACCACGGGCGAGGCCTTCCTCGAGAGTCTGGGCATGGCGTCCAACAACTTGTTGCGAGACTCGCTGGTCATGCTCGGCTGGTGGATCGCCCTCATCGTCGCCTGCGCCCTTCTCCTCAAGTTCGTCGTTCATCAAAAGCGTTAGAGAACTCGCGCAACATTGCATGCGTACAACGCAAGCCCAATAGCCCCTGGGGGGCTGCCTTCGTTTCGGCGAATGTTGGTGCTGCGGCATTGGTGGCTAAAAATATCAGCGACTGGAAAAATAGCAAAGAAATAATAATCTTGTTTTTACGCAATCAGAAACAAGTCTTTTCGTTAAACGCCTGCCCCACAACAACAATACACGAACCAGCAAGAGGTGCACATGGAAGCACAGGCAATTAAAAGGTGGGAGGAGCTCCTCGAAGGGATCGACCTGCCCGCGGACGACGTGCGCACTTACGCCCACCTACTTGCCGATAACCATTTCGGTACTCAAGACAGCTTTTTCATACTTGTTCATAGTTCTTTCGCCCATGCTAAACAAGAGTTATATCTTCAACGAATGTTAGATTAGAAAATCGTATTTCTATTTTCATTTTGTTAAATCAATCTTGTTGCCGAGCAGGGTTGGAGGACGTGGACGACTTGGACCACGAAGTCCTGAAGAGCATGGGCATCGAGAGCGCCAAGCATAGGCTGGTGCTCCTCAAGTGGTGCAAGGCGCGCGCCAAGAGCGTAATCGAAGCAGAGCAGAAGAAGAATAAGGGAAAGGAGAAGCCGGCGGCCAAGGGCAAGAAGGAGAGCGTAATCGAAGCAGAGCAGAAGAACAAAAAGGGAAAGGAGAAGCCGGCGGCCAAGGGCAAGAAGGAGAGCGAGAAGGCCAGCCGGAAGCGCAAGGGCTCCTCGGCGCCTAAGGTCAAGGCGACGCCTACGCCCGACGACATAAACGAAGATAGCTGCGCAGCCGCGTTGGCATTCGGCAGCGCGCTCGTGTACGCGGGGCCAGTGGAGATGGAGGATGAGGACTTCCAGGAGCTCGATCTCGAATCCAGCATGGCGGCGCTCGCCCGCAAGAACTGGGAGACTACCGATGACGGCCAAACCTGCATGCTCGACATTCTGGACACTGCCGGACAGGAAGAATACAGCGCAATGCGCGACCAGGTGTGTGTGTGTGTGTGTGTGTGTGTGTGTGTGTGTGTGTGTGTGTGTGTGTGTGGTCCGGCAGCCTCTGACTTACCGCTTTTACCGTCAGTACATGCGAGTGGGCCAGTGCTTCATCATCATGTACTCCATCACCAGCCGCAACTCATTCGACGAGGTCCAACGCATTTACGACTTGATTCTACGCATCAAGGACGTCGATGAAGCGCCCATCGTGCTGGTGCGTGTTGCGAGACCAGGGGCATTGAGTGTAGCGTTGTGCCGTGTCGCGTCAGGTAGTCCGTTGGCCTAACTCGCCTTTAATTTCTATGATGCAGATCGGCAACAAGGTGGATCTAGAGGACCAGCGCCAGGTCACACGCGAGGAGGGCCTCGAGTACGCTCGCCAGCACCGCATTCCCTTCTTCGAGAGCTCGGCCAAGTGCCGCATCAACGTCGAGGAGGTACAACGGCAACTGCCCAGTCATCTGCCCCACAAAACGCCTCTTCGTAAACGTCAAGTGATGTGACAGGCCGTACACGAGCTCCTCCGCATCACGCCCAGACAGGGGGTGGAATACAAGCTGGTCGTGTGCGGCTCCGGCGGCGTCGGCAAGTCCGCCTTCACCGTGCAGTTCATCAGCAACGTCTTTGTCGATTGCTACGGTATTGATGGACCCATTGCTGCTCTCTCTCGCAACTGGCTCCAGTCCAACCATTTTATGTGTGGTGTATGACCGTGTGACAGATCCCACCATCGAGGACAGCTACCGTAAGCAGATCGTCGTGTCTGGCCTGCCGGTCGAGAACGCGGGTCTCAGCAGGAAGACGCCCAAGAAGTCGTCATTCTTCGGCAAGGTCATGGAGATGTTCGGCAGCGGCTCCTCGTCCTCGTCTTCAGTCACCCCTGTGGCCGCCGCTAAGCCTCCTTCGGTAAGGTCTAACACGCCTTACGGGGTTTGCAGGAGGGTCGTGAGCTAATAGGTTGGAACCCATGTGCAGGAGAAGAAGGAAGGCGACAAGGAAGGCAAGAAGGTGCCGATGGTCGACACCAACGTGGTGGCACTCTCGCTGGGCGTGCTTGCCCAGGAGCCCTCGCTCATGACTGGCGAGGCCGTGTTTTGTGAGGAGTGCAAGGCTGCGCTGTCGGCGCTGAGCGCCCTGCAGACCGTGGACGAGGTGGACGACGCGGAGATGTCTCAGAAGTGGCAGTGCGAGTTCTGCGGCCATGTCAATGACGACCTGCACCTCGAGGAGGAGGAGATCCCCACCGCTCACACCGTCGACTACATGCTGGCGCCGCCCTCCCAGATCGAAGACGGCGAAGGTTGGTTTCCACGTCTCGCGCTCACCATCCTCACGTGTCGAGGGCTGACGTCGCGCGCTTTCGTTTATTGCGTGTAGGGCTCATCATCTTCTGCATGGACATCAGCGGGTCCATGTGCGTATCAACTGAAGTGCCTGCGCTTCAGAGTGAGTGGAAGGCGTTGCGACAGGGAGGCAAGGTACACGCGCACGCACACTCCTCGGGAAGCGGCCACAGACTTAACGAATGCACCTGCGCAGCCAAAGGAGGACAAAAACAGGGAGATCAACGCCTCGTTCAACTCGGAGAACTCGTACCAATACCTGCCCAAGGAGAACAGGAACGCGTCGTATATCTCTCGGTTGGAGTGCATGCAGGCCGCCGTCGACACCCACCTCCAGCGGCTCAAGGTGCAGAGCCCGAACAAGAAGGTCATCCTTATCACCTTCAACAACGAGGTACCTCGCCCACCTACCGCGGCATACGATAACCTGGGTGATGTCATAGAGGGTCGCCCCCGCTGACCCGCCTGGGTAATCGCGCAGGTCACAATCGTGGGCGACGGGTCGGGCGTGGGCAAGGTCGTGACGGGCGACCGGCTCAGCGAGTTCGACGAGCTCGTCAAGCTGGGCAATGAGGTAGATATCGAGGCCTTGCGCACCATTGCCGAGTCCCTCAACGATGTTTCCCAGAAGGTCGCCCAGCTGCAGGAGTGCGTGCCCTCTCTCGCGCACGGACAAGCATCTCGTTCCAATCGGAACTTTTAATTAGAATTTATTAATTTATTTTTTGGTTTTTGTATGTGTGCAGGAATGGCGCGACGGCGTTGGGTCCGGCGCTGCTGCTTGCGGTGGCGATCGCGTCGCACAACAGGCGCTCGGAGGTGGTGATCTGCACCGACGGACTGAGCAACGTGGGCGTGGGCTCACTCGAGGGCTCAGAGAAGCAGAGGGGCGCCGAGTTCTACGTGCGCGTAGGCGGGCTGGCCAAGAAGAACGACACCACCATCAACGTGCTTTCGATCGAGGGCTCCGATTGCGCCATGGACTGCCTCAGCCGCTGCGCCGAGATGACCTCTGGCATGCCCCTCCTCCCCTCCCCTTCCCCATTGCCCTCAAGTCGTCTATCGCTATATCACGTTCTGAACACGCTCAACCGAAACAGGCACGGTCAACATCGTGAACCCGCTCGAGCTGGTGCGACAGATCAGGGTAATCTCGCAGAACCCGGTGATCGCGACCAACGTCAAGACAAGCCTCTTTGCCCACAGGTCCCTGGGCTGGCGGGCGCTGCCGACGGCTGAGAAGGGCAAGAAGAAGAAGAAGGGCAAGTTGACGCCGTTCTTCGAATACGACGTGGGCAACGCGTTGGCCGACACCGACCTCACCTTTGCCTATGGCATCATCGAGGTGCGCCAATGCCGTCGTTGTCGTGTGGTTCACACCAACGCGCAGCCTCGCTCACGCCCTTCCTTCTGTAGGAAAAGGCCGCGGAGCTGAAGTCTGCGCCGTTCCAAGTCCAGATTCACTACACCAGGAAGGACGGAATGCAGGTATGCGCGAGGTTTACCTCTGGCGGCCGCTTCTCTCCTTCGCGTGGCCCCTAATGCGTCGTCGCTGGGTGCAGTGCATGCGGGTGATCACGGCAACTCGTCCAGTCACGACCAAGCGCGCCAAGACGGAGAAGAAGGCCGACGTTGCCGTGCTCGCGCTTGCGGCCGCCCAGCGGGCGGCGCGCGAGGCCCAGGTGGGTCGTTTCATGAAGGCCCGAATGCACCTCTTCGCCTCCGAGCGGCTCATGAAGCGGGCTGCTGTCACCGACGTCCAGATGGAGGAACACGTACGTGACCGAGCGTCGGCTTCTCTCTCGATTCTCTGGCGCGTGCAGGTGGTTAACGCGGGCGTGAGTGTGTTCTCGGGCAGGCCAACTTCCTCGGTTTGACGGATCAGCTGGACTACGAGCTGCGGCAGTGCCTGCGAAGGGTCGGGACGTCGAGCGCGGGCGGCAAGGGGAAGGGGAAGGCCAAGGCCAGGGAGGGCGACGGCAAGGAGGACGCGCTGGACGGCCTGGGCGACACCACGGCCAAGACGCTCTTCAAGATGCGCACGTCGAGCAAGAAGGAGTTCCTGAGCGGCCGCCGCAAGAAGGCCGTCATTGACGCCCGCCTCAATGGCGACGCTACCCTCCGCGACATGTACTACGCCAAGAAGTTCTGATCGCCCTTCCGTGTACAGCGATTATCCCCCTTGTGGAGACGTGGTGGAGGGTGCAACGACACAGGTGTAATACATATTTATATTACCATGCAACCCTGGGGGAATTTCGGTTCGTTTTTGTTTTTTTCCTCTATCCATTTCCCTGATATTTTTAACAGTAACCGGTGCAAGAGGTGGAGGCTTTTTTATTTCTTTAAAAAAAAATCCTGAAGATGGAGACACACCACGAGGACAGGGCGCCCAGGCTGCGGCATCGTCTCGAGACAGAGGCCTACGTGGCGCAAAAGAAGCGGTGGCCCAAGTTCGGCAAGTTCATTCTCGCGCAGTACACACGTACCAACCCTCCCTCCTGTCTCCATCTCCATGTATCGGTGACTGACGGTGACGCGCAGCGGAAGCGATACTGGTGTACCAGGCCTTCAAGCCGGAGATAGGGCGGTATGCTGTGACCCATCAGCGCTTCACCGGCTGTCCTCTCTACTCGCCCACGCGCATGACCTGGATTAAGACCAACTTCCTTTGGATGATGTACCGGTGCGTGGACTCGCCCTGGCCCGCGCTCGAGCCTGATGGATGTCCATCTCACGTACGCGAATCAGGAGCGGGTGGGGCGGCAAGCATAACCAGGAGATGACCCTCGGGATATGGTACCGGCCTCATATCTCTCCATGTCGGCGAATGGACCTCTCACGACGTGGTGGGCTACGCGTTTTCAGGCTGAAGAGGGAGGCCTTTGACCGGTACATCTTGCTGGCGTGCAAGAAGGGCGGCACGCAGAGCGACGGGTCTGTTGTGCGTCTGCAGTGGGACCCCGACCACCACCCGAGCGGCGCGGCCGTGAAGAATCGGCGGGCGATTCAGCTGGGCCTCAAAAACGTCATCAGCTTCGCCAACGGGGACGACATCCTCCGCATCGACGACCTCACCGACTTTGTTGCCCATTGCACGCCCAACGACACCTCGTCCCTCGTCACCCCCAAGTAGGCCAGAGCTCACCCTCTCCCCTCTCCCCCAAACTTCGCGAGCTCACCCCGACTCTTTCAGGGAGGTGGTCTATGAGCCGGAGGACCCTGCCATCATCGCCAACCTGGGCCTCTCGCACGAGGACGAGGTAGGCGCTCTGGTCCTTCCCCCTCTCGTGCCTCCCGTTGTGCTGATAACCTTGTACCACGGTCTCGCTCCCAAAAAAGGTGCGATCGGAAGCGGGGAAGGAGGTGGCTGCGGCGATGCAGGAGGGCAGGGCGGTATGGATCAGCTACAAGGGTGGATCGCACGAGCGAAAGCCGCGCGAGGTGAAGCCCCTCCGATGGCAGCCCCACACGGCCAAATCGCTCTTCGTGGGCCTGTGCGGCTACACGGGCGGCGAGAAGGAGTTCTACGTCCACAACATCCTGGTACGTGAGTTCCTCGGTGTCAGCCCTCAACAAAGAGGGGCTCGATGCACATACACCCACACTCACACTCCAACAGGAACTGCGCCACGAGTCCTGGACGTTGGAAGCGGACCCTGCGGCGGGAGAAACCAATAAGGAGCGCAAGAGAAAGGAAAAGAAGAAGCCCACGCCGCGACCAGCTGCTTCCGCCGAGGACGAGGCCAGCGAGTGAGAAACAAGCAAAACACCGCCGGCACGATGACCCTGTGCTCTCCTGTTCGATTGAAAACAAAAATGGCCAGGGAGGGACAAATGGTCAAGATGGTGGGCCAGAGACAAGTTTGGTGGCGGCGAGTGTGGCGGGCTTGATGCGCTTGGGCTTGAAGAAGACAAGCGGCTCGAAAGAGGCTCCACGCTGGAGCGCCATCTGCTTCCCGAAGTGGCCCGGCATGAAGTTGTTGGACGACACTGTAGTCTCCAATAGCCCCATCCTGCCCCAATCGATCACAGTGAGTCACAGAGTAAACCACTCACTGGGAGACACTCACGGCGGAGAGAGGTGGGCTACCGCTGATAGGCCGCGGCGACGAGTTCGGAACAGAAGACACCGGAGAGGTCCTCTCCGCTGTTGAGGGACATGGTGCCCCGCACCATCTCCATGAGATTCTTCTCGTACGGCTTACCATCCATCTGCTTCACAAACGCCGACAAAGCCTCGAGCCCCAGATTGTCGCGCTCAGCCCTACATCGTGAAGTGTGGCACCCCTCTGATCAGTTATCGTACTGAGGGCCCACTTATCTTTCTTCGCTCTTTTCCTCGCGAAAATGGGAGCGTACTTTAGGCGCCGCAGAGCGATCTTTGCTCCGGCGTCATAGTAGGCATTGCAGTAGGAGTCTAGGTATTTGGCTACGCGCACGCCCGATGGACAGGACTCGAATATCTGATGCACGACAAAAACCCACCGGGAGATGAACGCTTATCGTCAGGATAGCATGCCGCCAATCGCGAGCGCCGGCGGCTCGTGGGAGGAGCGCATGTACGCCCAGATACTCGTCGCCATCGCTCTCCTTGTGCTTGACCACCATGGCCACGTGGTCCCAGGTGCTGCCCGTGCCTACCTTGGTCACCACAGCGCCCATGTGCGTGCAGCTGGCGAAGGTAGCCGTGCGGGTGAGTTTTCCAGGAGTAAGACTGTAAAGGGAGAAGAGAGTGCACCTGAACAGCAGCAGATCACCGACATTCACACGCAGAGGCATGCTCGCGCACAGTGGCGTCCCAAAATGGGCAAGGATACCCGTCTGCTCCACACCAAAACGAAGGTCTTAGGCAGGTCTCTAGGGAGAGTCACACGTGTGGACGGCGCATACGGAAACTGAGTTGAGTTGCAGTCGTAACCGCAAGAAGCCCGTCCCAGGAGTGGGTGCGTCCTTGCCCGCGCTCCTGAGCGCCACCGGATAGAACCGCGCCTCGCCTTCGTTCCTGGCTTTGATATCGGATAGCGGTACCCGCAGCTCGCCCTGGCACCGCGCGGGTCAGCTCTCCGCGACTGAAGGAAACTATCTCACAGGGCTGTGCGTACCAACACGTGTGCCTGATGACTTCCCTTATCGTTGAACACGGTCACATGTAGCTCGCTGCTGTCGCCATCTTCCAAATCGAAGCTACAGTCTTCGTTCCAGATGCCTGCCATCGCATACGCATTGCGCGGAAACGTCACTGACTTCCTCACGAGATCAAGGACTGGGAGATGCGATGAGGGAAGCGCATACAGCTGGGGGTCCCACGCTTGACCGACGTGACGTAGACGGCACTGCCGACCCGCGCGACGCAGTAGGGATTGATAGCTCCCGCGTTCCTACCAGGAGGCGCAAGGCCGAGCGCCTCGAGAACTGCGACGTGGAGCGCGGCATGCAGCTGAGTGGCTGTCGATGAAGCGTTGATGCCAAGCCGGAGGACACGTACCAACAACGTCGATAATGTTGTGCGACACCTTGCCCTTTTCTCTTTCCTTTGCCTTCTTGTCGGTTTCCTGCTGCTTCCTCTTCTCCTTCTTGGCGTGCTTCTTCTCCTTCTTGCTCTGTGGCGACGGAACATCTGACGTGAGCGCGTTAGTGCGCGTATATACGACGTGCAGATGAATCGACGTCATTACCGCCACAGACCGCCTTGGCTTTGCCCTCGTCGCGTGGCCGTCCGCTGCGGAAGAAGACAAAAGGTCAGCGTATGCGACGTGGGTGCTGGAGCCCTACCAGTTGATGGCCATGAGCGTCAGGCGGACTTGACCAGAAGTGACGTTGGCCAGAGGCACCCAGATCTCCCACTCCACCTCTGGGAGGAAACACCTGACGGTGAGGCGACTTATTGACGGGCAACTGTTGCAGACGAACCCTCAACGAGGTGGGATAGGCTGATGGTTGCTTCGCCGAGCGGGTCGTCCTTGCTGACCCTGTCCCAGTCGAACACACGCAAGTGCAGCACGTCGGTGTCCAGGTCCTTGACCGGCAGAACGAAGAGCTCCCCCCACACTGACGGCAAGAGAAATAGGAATTAAACTATGTGGGTGAGTTACCTTGCTGGAGGAGGCAAGACCTGGATTAAGAGTCTTGAGAATGGTCTTGCTGCGTAGTGTAGTGCCGTTGAGGGTAAGCAGTCCATAGGGGTCCGAAAAGCCTGCATCATTTTAATTAAACTGGGAATGTGAACTCGCCCTAGTCAACCAAGGCGAGGCAAACCGTTGGGGTCAGCAGGGATGAGGTTGGTTGCCTCCACGAGCTTGATACGCAGCAGCCCCTCCATCGTTGTTAATAATTAATTTTTTTTTGAAATTAAAATAAATTATATCATTTATATTATTTGTAGCGTAAAATTGTTTTCTCTGAACGGCGTAGTCGGCCACAGACAGCACTACTGATGCTAAAAATAACACCCTGTATGTGGTTCTTTGTACCAAAGAACTGGCCAATGGGATCCTCCCCACCCAGCCTATTGACCAATCATTTTCACTGTGAGTTTCCGAAAATAACTGCACCAGTGGACTGTCCTTTGCCATTCGTCCAGGCCTGGAATGCGGCCAAAAATAGGAGGAATGTTTACAAGGTTTCTCACTGTCTACAAGAAGCCCACTGGACTGTCGTTTTCTGGATTTTATCCCGGTTTGGAGGGGGGCGATTCAGCACAAATGATGAAGAGTTTTATTTTCTTTTTTCTGTGTCCTCTGGGCCTGGGGGGGGCGTTGGATAGCAACCCACCGCAGTGATTTCCTTAGCAACCAGTTCTGCCATAGCAACAAGTCCTGTATTGCTCTTAACCAGTTTAACTTCATCAGGGGGGGGGGTGTTGAGTTGGGGTGGTCTCAGAAGATACTCAGTACTCATTGCACTGAAACCTCTTGATGGCTGTATATAAAAAGAAAATAATAGGAGAGAGATAAATATAAAAAGAGAGAGAGAGAGAGAGAGAGGGGAAGAGAGATGCAAGAGAGAGAGGAAGAAGAGGAGGTGATAGAAGTACCTCAAGCACCACCTTGCAAGGCAGTGAGGACCAATGTAACTCTGTTTGACTATGATACCATCAAGGAATTCTATGGGAGGTTACAGAGGTGCAATAAACTCACTCTGGGTGCACCACCATATCCAGACCACATGGATTGGTGGGTAGACTGGTGTGTGTTTGATGTCACCACAGCAGACCTCAACCAAGGCTATGCCTACCACACACCAACAACTCAAGCTGGCAGCAGAGGAAAGTATGTATATCTTTCTCTCAATATTTTTTTTTATATTTTTTCTTCTCTTCCTTTTTTTCATTGAAACAAGATGCACCCCTTAAGGTGGTTATTATGGTGGTTACCTTGGCGACAGGTCCTGTATTGCTTACAACATGATGATTTTTCTCGCCCCCCCCCCTCCCCAAGGGGCTGTGGCTCAACACCACCATGCCTGAGCTTCCGTGGAGCCGATTTATTTGGTGCGCAACTTGCAGCTGTGGAGCAGCTGTTCAACGCACTGCCGCACCTTCACAAGCCACTACCACACAACTACAACGACTTCGAGGCAACCTACAACACCTACCGCAACATGCCGCGCAAGTGCCCTCGCCTCCAGGTGGCAGGAGAGCCGCAGGCTGAAGGAGGAGGAGAGGAGGAGGCGGCGGCCAGCAGCACTCAACCTCCAATGAAGAAAAAGCGCCATGATAATTAATAAATTGCATGCATTCTATCCACTCCGGTGTCGACACTAGTAACCCTAGCGACGGGTCCAGTAGTGCAGGCGCTAAAAAAGAAAATTGACAAGAAAACAGACATAGTGGAGATGACACTCATTCTATCTTTCCTGCAAGAAGGATACACAGGAGAAGTGAAGAGGGGCTGAAAGACTGAAAAGCTAGAGCTGATTCATTGTGGATGATCTCCCACCCCTGGCTCCACTTGTAGATGCATGGGTGGTGGGAATGAAGCCATAGCCAAGTAGTGGCCATCAGTGATGTTCCCCATGCAAGAAGCGCCTGTTTTAAGCTGTAGGCTCTTGTTCAAGCTGTGGAGGCGAGACGCGTCTCTGGCAGGGCAGAAAAAAAGCCCATTGGGGCACACCCCTATCTCCGGAACTTTCCTACTGGGCCGGGTCCAGCTCCCGCCGATACCTCTTCCAAAGGCGCCGACATAATAAGCATCGCAGCCAGCCACCAACAAGCATTCACTACACCATGTCACAGCTCCCCTCGTCTACCAAGGCCATCACGCTAGCTTGCTATCCCAAGGGGCTGCCCACGCTCGAGACCTTCAACACCATCGAGCTGCCGCTCCCCGCTGAACTTCAGCCCGGCGAGGTACCTCCGCCGCTCGCACGCTTACCCCTCTATCGCCCATACAAATAATTAATAGCACGACTGGCCAACCAGGTCGCCCTGCGCCCAGAGTGGCTATCAGTCGACCCGTACATGCGCGGCCGCATGCGCGAGGGTAAGAGCTACGTCCCACCGTTCGAACTCAACAAACCTCTCTCCTCGGGCATCGTGGCTCGCGTCATCGCGTCCAAGGACGACAACTTCAAGGTCGGAGACCACGTCATCAGTACGTCGGTCTACTCGCTCACGCTGTGATTATGGGAAGACCACGCACCCTACAGACATGTCGACTCACAACCTTGTGTTCGCAACGCAACAGGCCTGCTGCCCTGGCAAGAGTACATCGTCATCAACCCTTCGACCTACCCGTCCGCGCCTCCGTTCAGCCTTCATAAGCTCGACAAGTTTCCTGCCGGCGTGTCGTTCAGCAATGCCCTCGGCGCGCTCGGCATGCCCGGCCTCACCGCTTACTTTGGCCTTCTCGGTACACACGCCACGCCGCCCATTGATGTCTGTCCGTCTGCCCTGGCACTGGCTTCTGACACGCAAGAGGCACGTGTTCGATTGCACTTACAACATAGCCATCACCGAACCGAAGGAGAGCGAGACAGTGTTTGTGAGCGGGGCAGCTGGTGCTGTGGGCTCGCTCGTGGGCCAGATAGCCAAGCTCAAGGGTAATGCGACCTAGGCTCGACAGGTGTCAAAGTCGATCTCAGTGGCGCTGACCACACACTATGGTGACAGGCTGCAGAGTGGTGGGTAGCGCTGGCGACGATGAGAAGGTGGCGTGGCTGAAGGAGGAGCTGGGCTTTGACGACGCCTTCAACTACAAGACGGTGGGAGACCTCAACGAGGCTGTCGCCAGGACCTGCCCCAAGGGTAAGGCCACCCCCGGCCATCAACCGGCCGGTACTCACCCGCCCGCTCCCTCTTTCTTTTTTGTGATGTCGTCGCGTTAGGAGTGGACGTCTATTTCGATAACGTCGGAGGCGCCATCAGCGATGCGGTGACGCTGCAGATCAACCAGTATGGTCGCATTTCCCTATGCGGTCAGATCTCGGTCTACAACGAAGACACCTCGCAGCCCAAGGCCTCCCTGGGCCCGCGGCTTGACTGGATCCTCCTCACGAGGAACGTCAAGAAGGAGGGCTTCATCGTTGGCCGACCGGCCTGGGCCAAACAGTTCCCGGAGGCACTGGCCGAGCTTGCCAAGTGGGTGGCCGAGGGCAAGATCAAGGTCCGCGAGACCATCCTCGAGGGCTTCGAGAGCGCGCCCAAGGCGTTCTTGGGCCTGTTCGATGGATCGAACACCGGCAAGATGGTGGTCAAGGTGGTCCCTGACGCGCAGTGAAGCAAACCCTTAAGGGGTAGGAGCAGCCGAGTAGAACTTTGTTGATTCTTTCCTGCAAGCACGCTTTCTCTTTTCACCTCCGCCACTGGCTCCATCAAGCCAGGTACAAAGGAAAGAACTTTAAGAACAGGTACAGCCAGAAAACCTGTCTTGTCGTCCTAACGGGACCACTTTACATGTAAGTTGGTTCCTACTGTGCCTTTATTATAGCCGAGTGTTCCAAGAAAGGGACCACTCTCCCGCGTTGGCTCGCTGGTGGTTTGCTCACATGATGAACTGGGTGTTCATGTCCATGGGACGGCCCGAGGAGAGCTGGGGCACCTGGGTGAAGGTCCTGCCGCCCTGGCCTGAATTGAGGAGGTAGCGCATCTGCTGCAGCAGCTCGTGGTAGCTCAGCTTCGGGTTCTTGCCCAGCACCGACAGCAGGGCGTAGCTCATCGCGCCCGTCTGGCCCATCCCTGTGCCCATTGGAAGAGGTGAAAGCGCCGGTGAGTCTCCCTTCGGTCGACGATAGCACGAGACCTGATTTGTAGGGACCGGGGGTGAGGCGTACCGGCAAAGGAAGTGTCTGCCGCGGTCTGGCTGTCTCTGCAGCCGCTGAACATGATAACATCGGCCATCGTCTGCTTGGACTGCGGACGAGAAGCAAGTTAGCAGGCCTCAGTCTCCTCTCCGGCCCTCTTCCTCTTGTGATGCATGAAGGGAGGGGGTACCGCTTGGCCGCTGAGGGTGGGTCCGCCAGCTCCTCCGCCAGCAGCGTACTGGTGCTTGCCCTTCCCCTTGCCCTTCTTGCCCTCCTTCATCTTCTTCTGCTTCTTCATCATCTTTTTCTGCAGCTTCTTCGCCTTCTTCCCCGATGCTGGCGGTTGTGTGCGTGCGTGCGAGTGAGGAGGGAGGTCCCCGCAGAGCAGTGCAAAGGACACGTGCGCGGAGGAGGGGAGAGGCGGTGGGCGGGTGGATTACCCATGGAGGGAGAGTCGATGCAGCCGTTCTCGTTGTAGACGTAGGGCAGATCCATGGCCGTACCGCTGTGGCACGAATCGAACACGACCGTGAGGCGCACGCCCGGAGGGAGGTGCTTGACGAGGATTTTGTGCAGGTCCTGTGGGTGGATGCGAAAAAGGCGAGACAGTGAGAAATCCGTTCGTGTCACGAGCGCCTTCTCCGGCCTCCAGGGTGCTGTTTGGAGAGATGGTCAGGCGCGAGCCGCGAGCACGCGTACGTCGTCGACGATCTGGCCGGCGGATGCGTAGTCCTCGGGCAGAATGGTCTCATCGAACCCGTCGTCCTCATCACCGTCTGCACACCGACCGAACACAGCAAAATATATATATATATGAATTAAATATAAATGTAAATCTAAAAAATGAACAAAATGAATGCGATCTTTCATCAAGGTGCGTACCGGTGTCCCTGACCTGACCGCCATGGCCGGAGAAATGGAGGAAGAGCGAGTCACCCGCCTGGGCGCCCTGAATCAACCACCTGCGATTGGTCGGGGCCGCTTAGGTTATCACCAACCCCGTGCCCCTTCCCATCATCCCTCAAGCCTGGACATCCACGTACTGCATAGCACGGATCATGTTGGCTTTGGTGGGCCTTCGGGACGGGTCGTGCTGGTCGTCCGTCAACACGATCTGCCCATCATCGTTCCCACAAGCGTCAGTGGCCGGACCAGAACGGACCCATGGTTCATCCATTCACATCCATCAGCATAGGCGTGCGAAAGGGCGGCCACACCATCGAATCGGGGGCATCGCGGAACCCGTAGCGCTGCGTGATGAACTTCCTGATGTTCTGCACATCGTTGACGCAACCCTTAAGAGGCCTTTGGCTGTTGACGTAGTTGATGCCGATGAGGAGAGCCTTCTTGCGGCCCGTGCACGCCGACGGCTGGAACTGGGTGTAGCCCGCTCCGGCATAGCCCCTGTGGTTGTTGATCCCATGAGCCCGCGCGACAAAAGAGTCGTGTGAGCACAACTCTTCCGAGGCTGCTCGCGAAGGCGTTCACGAGTGAGTGCGCCGTACATCATCTGCTGGCCGGGAGGAGGAGCGCCGCCCTGCGGAGGGTAGCCCATCTGCCCGTAGCCTCCCTGGCCATATCCCTGAGAAGGAGCGCCCATGCCTTGAGGCGGCGCGCCGCCCTGCGGAGGATAGCCGGCGGGCGGTGCGCCGTAGCCCATACCCTGCGGTGGACCCATGGGAGGCGCACCATAGCCTTGTGGCGGGCCCATGCCGAACCCTGGTGCCTGCATAGGCGGTCCACCCCACCTCTCGTCGTAGCCTGTGCCGCAGTGGCCGAGAAGGCGTAGAGCTCGTAAGCTCACTCGAAGGTGTAGAGCTAGAGACGAGGGGTAGGGAAAGTGTGGGAAGGGCTTACCCTGAGGGGGAGGGGCGCCATAACCCTGCGGAGGACCCATGGGAGGCGCACCATAGCCTTGTGGCGGGCCCATGCCGTATCCTGGTTGGTACACAGACCACCAAGGTTAAGCTTGTGCCACGAGCGCCAACACGGCAAGGTGACGAAGGTGGTGACCTTGGCCTGGAGGAGGCGCGCCGTAGCCTTGTTGATAAGGATCTTCATTGAGGTCCCGCATCAGTAAGACCACAAAGATGTTTTGCAGGAGAACTACGCAGGCAGGGGCACGAACCAGGGGGCGGCCCGCCATAACCACCACCCGGTGCTCCGTAAGGGTATGCCATCTTCTGTCTCTCTTCTTGACCTGGTCAGCTAACCAGTGGCTGTTATGATGCACTTCAGCTCTTCAAGGTCTCGATTGCAAAGATCAAGGTCTCGATTTCGCTTAGCGCGGTCATTTTCGATTTTCATTGGCTTCTTTTAGGTTGTCGACGAGAAAAAACGTTTACTCAAAACCCTTCGCCACCAGACAGAAGGTGTCGGAGGAGCAGAGAGACGACGTGCACGGAGATGCTGTTGCCCAGCAAGCGATAGGCCTGCTTGGTTGTGACCGCTGGTGGGAACGCGAAGTCCGGTGGGAAGTGCAGCAGGTTGGCGATCTCTCCTGTTTGTTGTGGCCAGTCAGCTACGCGCGGCAACCGAGAGAGCAGCAATGTTGGAAGTGTACGCGGAGTAAAGAAGCGGAGCCTCAGTCGTTGGAGGGCTTCTGCATCATAGGCTGAGATCTGCTCCTAAGGCCACCACGAGAAGAGACTGTTGAGCATGTAGCCCACTCAAACAAGCGGGAATAAGCAAGCAACCTACTTTGGAGGGCGAGGGCGGGCACGGCGGGAGAAAGAGAGGGCCGCTCCCCTTGAAGTTCTTGGCGTAGTTCTTGGTGAAGCACGTGGAGTCCTCATCGGTGGGCGTCACGATATCTAAGTGGGTGGCTCGCAAACGAGTTCAGACATGAGGGGAATCCTCGCCCAGGACAGCGAAAGAGCGTTGCGCACCATAGCGGTAGCCCCGCTCCAGGCTTCTCAAAAAGGAAGACGGGACAAGGTATGGCTCGTCGTTGCTATCTTCTAGTGGCGTTAGGTAGTCCGCAATCTTCCGGTTCAAATCAGCGCCGCTACTGATGGCAGCTGAAGGAAGGGTCTCCAGGATGCGTCCATGGTCAGGACACGGTGCGGGTGTTGCTGACCTCTTTGCCTGGAGCGGTGGATAGGTTGGTGGACAGAGGCAAGAGGCATCGGACCACCCTTTGTCATCATTGCAGTTGCGGGGGGCGCGTACCAGGCAGTAGAAGCGCACTCGAGCGTTGGGTATACCGAATTGCTTAGGCGTAAGGATGAAGTTTTGCACCGAGTAGTCTTGCTCCTTCAACGTCTAGTAAAGAAATGGCATAAGGAACAAACAAGCAAGCCGTGGCGAGTAAAGCTGAATTGGTGGGGGAGGGTACTTCCTGCAGCACACCGAACGTGTCGGACAGCTCGAAGCCCTTAACGTTCTCGAGAAGAATGTAGCTGGGCGGATTCCTCATCTGAAGGATGGCGAAGAGAAACAAGGGATAAACATAACTCCACCGAACAGAAGAGCGCACTGACGAGGAGCACCTTCTTCAAGGCCTCGAGTAAACAGAGCAGGCTTGACGAACGTGCGTCCTTGCTGCCCTTCTGTAGACCGCCTCTGGCGAGGATCAAACAAGCCCGTCAAGCACTTGTTCTCGTGTGGCCAAGGATCACCGTTAGAAACACGAGAAGGATACCGTGTGTACGGCTGGCACGGAGGAGACATGGTCCACATGTCGGCGCCTTGCTTGTCCAACCACTCCTCACCCAGTCGTCCGATATCCGTCTGCCGCAGTACGAAGCGGGGTCAAGCCCTGCCTTAATGCAAAACAAAAAAGAGTAAGCAAGTACCGTATTGACAGGAACCGTGGGGAAGTTATGGGCATACACTACATTGGCCACCTCGTTCATATCAAGTGCCTGCAGCACCTCGTAGCTGACCCCGGCTGCCTGCAGAGCATAGTGCTAGTGCCCCCCCCCCGGAAAGAAGGATCCTTAAGGGAGGGAGTAGCCGGTACAGGGGTAGAAGATGGCGTACCATGCCGCCTACTCCACTGTAGAACTCTAGTACACGGAGACTCTTCTGGCGCTCCGAGGTACTCTCCATCTCTGTCCGAGGCAGAAAATAAAATTAAAAAAATCGAGAACGTTCAGATAAAAACATGGTGGAGGTTTTGCTCCGTTTCCAACAATGGAGCCAGAGAAAGAGGAAGAACGCTGGGCCTTTGGGGCGCTTCCTTTGGAACTGCAGGTCTATGTGATGGGATTCGTGCCACCACTCGACCTACTTCTCAGCGCTGCCTTTGTAAGCCGGTGCTTCCCCCTCACTCCCATTTGGAGCACATGAGGTACCCACACTGACGGGAGCAAGCAGTGACTGGCAATGGTTGATAGCGACTGATGCGGTGTGGCAAGCCGTCCATCGGCACACATTCGGAGGACCACCACCGCAGGACATCAACGAAAGTCTGTTCGATGACGATGACTCCGAAAAAGAGCAGACCGAGGCTGACACGCGGTGGCGCCGGCACACGCTAGCGATCCTTGCCAACATGAAGCGCAAATGGCCCAACTCGTGGCGGGATGTGGGCCTCACAACGCACGACGAGTGGTTGACATGGGCCATCCAACAGGGCCACGTCAGCATCGTACTGCCGCTGCTATACGGCCGTTCGGCCATCGAACTGGCAAAGCTGCCTCACGGACTCGTGGTCAGCGCAGGACGGGCGGGGAGCGTGGAGCTGCTGACCCTCCTGCAACCCCACATCAGCGTTGACGTGGAAGAGGATGGCCGGGCCATGACCGCTCTCCACTACGCTTGCCTGCATGGCCACACCGAGGCTGTGGTTTGGCTTCTCAGGCACGGCGCACACGCAAACAAGTTAAACGCCGAAGGCAAGACTCCGCTTATGTTAGCTGCTGAAAGCGGGTCCAGCCGAATTGTGGCTGCCCTCCTGACCCACGGCGCCGACCCCCAGAGGGAGACCTGCTACGGCCACACCGCGCTACAGTTCGCGGCGAGGTCGGGAAGCATAGAGGTGGTCCACGCTCTCGTGGCTGCCGGGGCCGACATCTGCGCTCGCACGAGGAACAAGCTGAGCCCGTTGGACTGCGCCGTGGCGAAAGGAGACGAACGCATGCTAGAGTTCCTGCTCGAGTTGCTGGATGGACAACATCACGCCGTACGACGAGACAAGGTCACCGGTGGCTGCCTGGCCTGGGCGGCAAGGAAAGGTCACGCAAGCATGGTCCGCACCCTACTCAGGCACGGGGCGCCGGTAACTGGCACCGCACTCAAGCAAGCTGTGGGCAACGACGACATGGAGATCGCTGCGGTGTTCTTGGACCACGGTGCCGATGTGAACCAATTCTACGACACACGCAGGCTTCTCGATGCCTGTCACCTGCGCCCCATTGGCGAGCTTCTGATCTCCCGCGGCGCCCGGCACTCCCCCGACTTCCTCATTCGCGCCGCTCTGCAGCAGGACGACGTCCAGGCCCTGCGCGTGCATCTCTCCGACCTGACCGCGGCCAACGCCGCAGCCTCGCCTCCCCTGCCCCTCTGGCGCTATCTGTCTGAGGCGCTCCTGCATGGCAGCGCCGTCATGGTGGAGGCGCTCCTCGAGCACGGGGCTACTCCCTCCCCAGCCATCGTTCCGAAGATAACTGCGCTGCTCCACCGGCGCGGAGCCGACCGGCACGGCTGACCGTCGGGCGGCGAGGGCAGGGCGAGGGGGGGGGGATGGGGTGATGACCCAGGGGCATGTGTTCCCTCTTTTATTGCTGATCGGTGGCGGTAAGGTGATTACAAATATGCAAAAATGGCGTAATTGGTTTTTTAAATAAAAAGAATAAAAGAGAGAATTCAACCTAAAAACACACAAAACTTGGGTACTAAGCGCCGCCACACACCCAGGGCCTTCTAGTCGTACACTAAACACTGCGGGCGTTCACGTGAAGCTGGACCTCGATGGCGGGGGGGGGAAGCTGTTGTCGCTCGTGTTCGGCACCAGCTCCGCGCCTCGATGCTGCTTCCTCATCCTACTTCTCCTCCTGCTGCTGCTAGTCCTCATCATCGTCCTCCTCGTCGTTCCTCTCCTCTTCACTGGTTCGTTCCAAGCCGAGATCGTTGGCCGTCCAGTCGCAGTGTCGATGTCGCTTACTCGTCCGCACCGCGCTCCTCGCCAACAAAATAGTGGAAGATGATGTCGAACCCTTCCTTGTACACGCTGTACCCGAACCCCTTCATCAGGTACTGGTACTCCGCGTACGCCGGCCCATCCGACCCGAGCGCGCCCTCGAACGCCGCCAGGTCGTCCTTGTTGGCGCCGGAGATGTCGCACAGCGTGAGCACGTTGTCGGTCGTCGGGTTGGGCTGCAGCACGCCCAGGCGCACGAAGCCCTCCGATGAGGTCACAATCGAGAGACACAGCGGCGTGACGCTCGAGTTCTTGAGCACGTCGAGCGCGTCCTCGGGCATGTTGGGGAAGCCGAAGCTCTCGAACGCGTCGAGCGCCTGCCGCAACTGATCTTGGAATGTCGCGCCTGTTGTCGTCAATGTCCAATGACGTGGCGACACAGGGTCAGTTTCACTTTAGTGCTGCAATGGAGCGCTAGAAAACTAATTGAAAATTAATTTCGGCTTCGATTAATTAAGAAAATTAATTAAGAAATAAAAACGGCCGAAGAAGACGAGGAGGGAGCGCACCAGGAAGCTTGACTCGGATTTCAGTCTGGCGAGGAGGAGCGGCGCCCATGTCGCGTCCGACGCTGTACACCTTGTCGATGCCGTGCCTCGTGCCCCAGTCCTTGACCTTCACAGAGGGCTCGCCGGCGTCGGCGGCCTCTAGCGCGAGGCTGAGGGGAATCTCCACGGGGAAGTACCAGCCGCCGTCCATGCCGCCCTTGCCGGACATGTCGATCCACGATCCGATTTTGACGGGGTTGATGAGGGCACCCACGTCATTGAGTCGGTCGATCTCGCTCTCGGGCGCACCAACATTCCAGAAGAAATCGACCATGCGCTGAATGAAGATGTTCTGGGGACCCGCAGTCCTCCAAGTGAGCTTCTGCATGCTGGCCGAAGTGAAGACGTGGAATTCGATCGCCATGTCCTTGGGGATGTCATCGCCCGTGGGGATGCTCTCGGACCAGATCTGCCAGAACTCCAGCACCTTGCTCTCGTCCTCCTGGAGGAAGGGGATGCAGCCCTTGGCGAGGGACAGCTGAGTGCGAGCTGATGCGTTGGCGGGCTTGAGGGTCTTGGGCTTCTCTTCCTTCTTCGAGGGCGAGGGGGTGGTCGAGGTCGATTCGCTAGTATCCTTCGTCTCTCCATCCTTCTTCGCCTCGGCATTCTCGCCATCCGTGGTGTCCTTGATCTTCACCTCACCGTTGGCCTTTTCGCCATTATCAGACGAGGCAGGGGTAGGGGCAGAGCCGCCCTCGCGGTTCTGCTTCTGCAGGTTCTCAACGCTGGCGTTGATGGCCGCCATCCATTCTCGTTTGTTGCTCTCCGATTCGGCAGTAATCACGAACGTCCTCTGAGCCGTCTGAATCTGGAAGGCATACTTCTTTTTGGTGAGGGTGGTCTCAGAGAGCTTGGAGCTCTTCTCGAGATCGATCGTTCCCTTGGGTGATTGGTCCTGCAGAGGCGAAAAATAAATAGGGGCGATTAGCAATTGCTAATCGATTGCGATTAAGATTGGCACACCGCACAAGAGCTCTTGTACCTTGGGGGTTTTGAAGTAGAAGATCGAGCCATCCTTAAGAACGCACCACCTCTTCTTCCAGGTCTTGATGTTGCCGCCCTGCTTGGTCAGGTAGCCGTCCTTGTCCGGATTTGTGAGAGAAGCGACAGAAATGCCCTGTGGAAGAGTTGGATGAGAACCTTGAACAGATCTTGCAAGATGGAACGAGCACGTTGATTGTTTTGCGTTTAATTATTGTTGGATTTAATTCAATTGAAGAACGAAAAACGTCCCCAATGGCACAGCGCTCGAGAAAGCGCAGTGTACCTTGAGAGACATGTTGTATGTTTTGCCCTGCGCTGGAAATTAACAAATCGCCACCAATGCAGCCTTCCCCTCTTGGTTTTTGCTGTGGTTGCCTGCTTGGTGTTGCGGCTCTTTTCTCTTCTGCTCCACGCGCCACGAAAGCCAATCGCCAGCAAAATGAACAGGTGTTATGTCCGGAAATAACCACAAATTGTTGCCACCAGTTTTCCGCATCTCATTCGTCTGCCGCCAACTGCGCTGAAAGCGCCCGCCGCAAGCAGCGAACGGTCCTTGTTGCCAAAAATGCGTGGAGCAAACGCAACAAGCTAAATCTTGCGCGTGAGGAACATGCAGAGACCTACCCGCGCCGTCTCCAAACCGAAGTTGCCCACCTCGACAAACCAGCCGTTCCAGAAGCCAGCCACACCACGCTGCTGGTAGAGGTCGCTGACGCAGTGGCCGATGCTAGAGTACTTGCCACTCTGCATGTTCACACTGATCGTGCTGAGCGGTAGGAACGCCAGGCGCCACGCTAGGCGCCACGCGTATAGCAGCCTGTAGTCTTCAAACAGCTCTCGTCTCGTGCGCATAAGGACCTCATCGCCCAGGGTCTGCAGGGCCAAGTAGGCCATGAGGGGCAGCACTCCAGCGTAGAGATTGCACAGCAGCCTTGCGCCATAGCGAGCCACCTGCCACTCTATGGGAGACTCGCTATCTGAGCCGCTCTCTGATGTAACACCAAGTGAGGAGGTGCACCACATGATGACCAGTACGCTGGGCAGAAGGTGAATGCCAAGACAGCAGGAGATCGTACCGCTGGGCTGTGGCGCGACGTGGTCGAAGAAGAGATCGGGGTAGTTGGTATCCGGGTTCGCCAACACCATGCGCGTTTGCATAGTGCTTAGGGGGTGGGAGACGACTGCGCCCAAAGCCTGCAACGCCAAGATGCGCAGCACCGGCGGGTAGGACTGGAAGCTTGTATGTGCAAGCATCTGAAGTCCTCTCTGAAACGGCGGTAAATTGTGAGTAGGCCTCACGAAGAGCGATTCAGTAAGGGAGAGGCACCATGGCTGCCGGGAGGACGAGGGAACGCAAAAGAAGAGCCACGTTCCCCCTCATCCAGCCGTTGGGAAGCTCTTTGAAGATTCTGTGTGTTTCATCTACCAGCGCTCGCCCGTCTACCTGCTGCCGCACCCGCATCACATAAATCCCATTCCGAAAGATCTGCACGATTGACGTCGCTACAAAGCTCTCCACAAGACCAAAGTAGCGTTGCTTTGAGGGCAGTGTCGGACCAGCGCCATGGCTTTGTGCCCCGGCATGGCTTGCCATCCTGCTCACTTGCGTTTCTAAGAAGGGCGCTTCTCTCCTTTTTTTTTGTGCTGACCGGGCACTGGTGTGGTGTCGCCTCACCGGTTGTGGACCAACAGCAACCAAGCTCCGGTCCGTTTAGTACTGACCAGCGACTCCCGGGCCAGCAGCATTCTATGTATGACCCGAAGAGGAATAGTTGTAAAGAAAGGAGAATAAGAGAGTAGGTTACACCGGTTTGGTAAGTAAGGTGTGGAGCTGTGTTTAGGAGAAGGCCTGACATGGCGCCGTGCAGAGGTCGCCCATGCCGCCGCATCGCTTCTCGGCCCGCCGTTTCCGCCATTCGTCGATGCGGCTCTCGTCCACCTCGGGCTCTCCCACCAAGGGACGGTAGTTGTCGCCGTTCAGCTTGTCTGTGGTGTGAGGAGTAGAGTGGGTGGCGGCGCGAAAGATCAGCTGTCAGTCCAGGCAATCCCTTGTTTGCACGATCTCAAAGAGGGTGACACCCAGGTACCTGGGGGCACATAGTAGGGCACGAAGGCCAGGAAGAAGTATTGGCCAAGCAGTTCACGCAAGTTGAAGATAATGCCACGGTTGAACCGACAGCTGGCGGCCTTGCCGAGAGAAGAAATCACGAGCATAGGACGGTTAATACGTTAACACATTGAAAATTGAAATAAAGAGGATGTAGTTGTATGGATGGTGGAGAAGGCGTACCATGCCCTTGCAGCAGTTGTACTCGATATGGGTCATGTTGTTAGAAACCAGGTACAGGTGGAAGATGACCATGCCGCTCAGCGAGAAGAGCTGCGCAAGGGCACAGATATTGCTGATGCCGAAGATGATGACGTAGATGATCTCCTTCACGAAATCATGGTCGTCTGCACAATCGGTGAGGAGGGCATGAGTGAGCGCAAACGACCGGCGTCCTTCAATGCAGGGCGCATGTACCGCTGTCGATCTTGAACGGACGGAGGATCGTTCGCAAAATTGAGAAGGTGAGGACGGCTATGCAGCCCACCCACGCCAAGACCAATGTCTGGATGAAGAACTTGTGATTCCTGAAGCCAATGCAGTTGTCGACCCACTTGCTGCGCGAGGAGCGAGTGCGCAACGTGTTGTAAAAACAGCTGGTCAGCGCCTGGCGAGTGCAGTGTATCGAGATAGATCGATTCTCTTATGGTGTACCAGTGGTGGTCCATCTTGAGAGTACAGCGATTGCATCGTCGGCAGTGATGAGCTCTTGGATAGCGTAGAAGGCGCGTTAAAAAAGGTCAGTGGTCGTCCGCCACGGGGTTGGTGATAGGGAGAGGCACCTAATGGGCTTGTAGACCTGGCACTTTTCGCAGTAGGACCAGAAGTAGCCTTCGTCCTGAACCGCCGTCGAGTGGACCACAGCGGCTAGCGATCGCCGGTACGGAAAGGAACACCATCAGTGGCGAGGTGCACGCGCAATGAAGGCACCAGGACATGTACCATAAGGTTCGTCGACGCTATTAAGAAGCAGCCCTTCTCGTTCATCGTCCTCGTCCACCTCATACAGGGGAGGATCCTGTGCGAGAGTGAGCACGACCGTCTTTTTGGTGCGCCAGGGGAAAGGTGCAGCGAACCTTCCAGGCCGGCGATGGAGAGCCCGGTTCGGTCAGCCAGGCCCGCAGGTAGCATGTGCCAAAGAGCACGAGATAGCTCATGTAGCAGGCCGTTGCCACATAGCCACCTTTAACCGGTCAGCTGAAGTAGAGATTGGGTTCTTTGGGGGGGGGTTACCTATGTCCTCCTCGCCCAGCCAGGGGAAAATCGAAACGAATATTGTGGTGAAGGTGTAGAGGGAGGTCAACAGAACCGCCACAGCTACATGCAGGTACGTCATGACGTGCGCCCTTCACGGTCCGCTGTTTCAATTTCGGCCTTTAATAAATATATATTTTTGCTTTCTTTATCCATTTGGGGATAAAAAACATAAAGTATTTAAAACAGGTCGTGCAACCAGAAGTCTTCGCGTTTGCTTGCCGGAGAGAGATGCAGCAGGAGGCTGGCACAGGGCTGAAGCTGTTGGTGTGCTATGGATCGCAGACGGGAAATGCTGAGTTCCTTGCCAAACGTGTGCACGCCCTCATCGACAAGGAACTGCCGGACCTCCATCCCCAGCTGCAATGCATGAAAGATTACGCCAAGGTATGCTCGTCGCCTCTGGCTGCCAAGTTGTCGTCTCGCTCCTCGCCGCTGTCTCCGCCAAGATTTGGATTTGTTCGGTCTAAAGATCGAGCGAAGATCGCTTTGGATTTGCTGCTCACACATGCGCGGCTGCAGTTTGCGCTGTCGGAGTTCGATCTAGCCGTGTTCGTGCTGTCATCCACGGGCGAGGGCGAGCCACCCGACAACGCGCGATCTTTCTGGCGCTTCCTCGCGCGCAAGACCCACCCCAAGGACCTCATGGCCCGCCTCAAGTTCACCATCCTCGGTCCGGTCTTCCTTCATCTCTCTCTCTCTCTCTCTCTCGTGTGTGGTGGCACCATCGCTCACCATCAATCCGTGGGCCATTGCTCTCTTGTGGGCGGAGGGCGTGCAGGCCTGGGCGACACAAATTACGAGACCTACCAGCAGATGCCCCGTCGATTGGAGGAGCGGCTGCTCGAGCTGAGCGCCGCTTGCTTCTACAAGAGGGGCGAGGCCGACGACGCCACCGGGTGCGACACGCTGTTCTACTGCCTGCACGGGCCGCGCCCTCCCTCCCCCTGACTGACTTGTCGCCCGCCAGGTTGGAAGACGTGGTGGAGCCGTGGATCGGCGGGCTGCTGCCCGCGGTCAAGGCCGCCGTCGACGCGTCGGCCCGCCCCACTGAAGCCGCCGCCGCCCCTCCTTCGCCGTCTCCCATCCCCACTCCTGCCGCCGCCGCCGATGACGTCACACAAGCCATGTACGGCCTCTCTCTCGACGCCGCGTCCGCCGCCGCTACCCCCGCAGCCGCAGCCGCTCCGGTCACGGCCGCGCCCGTAAAGAAGAAGATCATCATCCGCAGGGCCCCACAGAAGGAGATCCCCGACCTCGCGCCCTGCCCCTTCGCGCTGGCCTGGGTCGACGACGCCGACGACGCCGACGACGCCGGGCGACAGAAGGCGGCCTACGCCCCCGCCGTCCCCGCGTCCATCCCCGCCGCGTCGCCCCTCGTCAACGCCGAGCTGATGGGCGCTCGCTACCTTTCGACTACCGACGCCGTCAGACCCGTCCTCGAAGTAGAGCTTCGCCTTCCCTCCGACTCGGGTGCGGCGTGTGTGTGCGGCTGTGTCGCTACAGGGCGGGCCGAGCAGAGAAGCGGCTGACGTAGTGGTGTGCCGCGTGTGCAGGGCTGAAATGGCTGCCCGGCGACGCTTTCGCTCTGCTGTGCCCCAACCCCACGCGCGAGGTCACGCAGGTCATCAACCGACTCGGGCTCGACGGCAGGCGCGTCTTCTCCCTCAGCCCCGTGTCCGCCTCCAGTATGCCCGTCCTCTCCCACTTCTCTCCGCCAGCCTCGCTCTCTCCCTCTCTCTCCTTCGGTGTGGCCTCATTCTCTCCCCTACCCTCCCCTTCAAACCCATCATTGGCAGGTCCGCTGCCCCAGCACATCCGGTTCCCCTGTACCGTCCGCACTGCGCTCACCCACTACGTCGACCTCCACGCCGTCCTCAAGAAGAGCTCCCTTCGCGCCTTTGCCGAGCACGCATCCGACCCCAAGGACAAGGTCGATACCCTCCCCAGCCCACTCCCCCGCTCATAGACCTGGTCAGTGTGCCGACGTGGGGTGACCACAACGTGTGTGTGTCCGTGTGTTGCATCTGCGGTGGGCGTGTGGGAACAGGAGCGTCTGCTGTTTCTGTCGAGCGTGAAGGGCGCCGACGACTACAGGCGGGAGGTGCTGGAGGAGGGCGCGACGCTGCTCGACCTCCTGATCGACTACCCGTCGCTCCAGCCCCCGCTCGAGGAGGTGCTCGACAAGCTCCCGCCCCAGCAGCCCCGCTACTACTCCCACGTCACGTCGCCCCTGGCGTCGACCTCGACCGTCAGGTTCGCCTTCTCGCTCGTGCGCTGGACGTCGCCGGTCAAAGGGCGCGCGCGCCGGGGCCTCGCCACCGACTGGCTCTACCGCACGAGCGTGCGCCGCGGCTTCATCGCTCCGCTGGACGACAACGCCGAGGAGGAGGCCGCCGCCCTCGAACGGGAGAACGAGGCCGAGGCCAAGGCGCGGGAGCACGAGGGCCACCAAGTCGACATGCAACATGTGCCCGTGTTTGCTCGACCCACGCGGGTAAGCCCCATTCGTTGCGTGAATGGTTTGTGGGGTGAGTGAGACTCACTCGTGCACGTGTGAAGGACTTTGTGGTGCCCGAGCTTGAGGCCAACATCATCATGGTGGGCGCTGGCACTGGCGTATCGCCTTTCCTCGGCTTCGCGCAGCACAGGTACGGGGTGGTATTATTATTAATAAACAGTATATTATATTTATTATTAGTTGTATAAACAACACAAAAGACTAACACCCTTCGTGTATGCGTACATAGGGAGCTGCTTCTGGCGGAGAAGCCAGAGGACAAGAGCAAGAGCGATTGGTGGCTCTTCTTTGGTTGCAGGAACGAGAACAAGGACTTCCTCTACCGGTCCGACCTCGAGGGCAGTGTCGAACGCGGCGTCCTCCATAAGCTCACGGTCGCATTCTCTCGCGACTCGGAAGAGGTACATGTGCCAATTTCATTTTTATCTATTTATTTGTTGGTATCACCAAGACACTAACGCGGGCAGTGTACCAAAGGTGGTCTACGTGCAGCACCGAATGGTGGAGCACGGGGCGGACATCGCCGATCGACTGCTCAATGCCAACGCCTCGATCTATGTGTGCGGCGACGGAGCGGGAGTGGTGAAGGGCGTCAACGCGGCGGTGGTGGAGATCCTAACCCGGTTTGGCGGGCTCGACCCGGCTGCTGCCAAGGACCGACACTCCTCCCTCCTGAAGGACCGGCGCCTCCTCTTCGACGTCTGGTAACACACAAACGCAGATCTCGCGCTAACCGATTCGGATAAAATAATTATAATGATAATGTTTAAAAAAAGCCCCTACACACATGTGCCTCCAACTTCTCTCTCTCATCCCCTAATCTCTCGCTCACTCTCTCACACTCGCACTCTATAGCTATAACTCACACTTGGCCGCGCTTCGACGAGCTCTGGCTCTGGATGTTGATGGACGCCTTGGCCTGGAGTTCCTTCTTCTTGAGCACCATCGTCGTGGAGCGGATCGACTCACTCCGCTTCAGTCTCGGGCCCATCTGGAACGTGAGGTTCGTGTAGCCCGGCTGGCGCTTGGTCGACGTCACTGCGTACACGCCTGGTCGAGGAGAGAATCAAGAGAGTCAGCCAACCGCGCGCACAACTCTCTGAGCACGCGCGGAGAGGGAGGAGAGGAGGCCTGAAGGTGGGTGGTTACCTCGTTCACCCGCCCCCTGTGCGATTCTGGTTAATCGTGTCTCGCCTCGGTTGCCGGTCCACTCCACCAGCTCGAGGTTGTCCTCTTCCTCCTCCTCGTCTGGTGGCGCCTCGGAGCCCTCGGCCGAGTGGTCCTCGGGGTAGTAGTAGGGATCGGGCAGCCAGAGCTCGTCGTCCTCCTCCTCGAGCTCGGGGAGGGCTGGTGGCTCGGGCTCGGCGGCAGCGTCGTCGTCGACCTCGGCCTCCCACTGAAAGTAGAGGGCGTCGGCGTCGTTGTTGACGACCTCGTGCTTGCGGCCCCAGTAGACCCACACCACGCCGATGAACAGGACCACGATCATCACAATTCCAAAGACCGCGAGCAGCACCGCCTGGTCTATCGACATCCAGGGGCGGCTGGTGTCTGCCGCCTTCAGCAATGCGGCGCCCGACGGGCTGGGCGACGGGCTCACCAGCGCCGTCTGGTTCACCTCCAGAGACGCCCCGAATTCGCCGAACCTCGCGCACTGCGTGAGTGGGGAGGGGGGAGGTGAGCTGGGGATGGGGCACAACCGCGAGGCAGCGAGATGACGCACCGCGCACTGGATGGTGGTCGTAGTCAAGGCGAGGACCGTGCAGTAGTCCGAGCTGAAGGCCTGGGAGGGGGCGTCCCACACGAGGCACCGGGGCACGTAGTAGCGGAGGCCCACGCTTCGCCACGCCGTGCGTTCGGCTATGAACCCGGTGGGCAACGCCGGGAACGAAAGGATGGGCAACGAGACCGTCACCGCGCCGCTCACGTTCACCTGTCGCTCCGCGCCTGCACAGAGTCCCCCACCCCAACACCAGCACACCATGCGTGGTCGTCATCGTCAGCTGTGCTCACGCGAAGCAATCACGCGACCATAGGACGGTTACGAACCGTTGGCGAAGAAGTGGAGCCCCACCACTGCAGTCGAGACGCCGTCCGCCGATGAGGACCAGGAGTAGAGATTGCTACACACACACACACACACACACACACACACACACACACACACACACACACACACACACACACACACACACGGGCGAGCGCGAAGAGGGGTGAGCCGACTTGTGGGGGGCATATATGTGCGTGCGTGTGTGGCGTTACCTCTGATATTCGGCGAACACGAACTGGAGCTGGACCTCCTCGACGCCGAGCGAGGGCTGCGTGCCGGTGGCATTGCCGTCGCGCTTCGCGTTCGCAGAGCGGGCCAACCGCTTCGTCGACGATGACGACGAGTCGGCGGCGGAGACGAGCTGGAGGAACGCCGCATCGGAGACCTGGACGGTGGACTGACTGCCCGTGAAGGTGCCGTCGAGCAGCGAGACGAAGTTCTTGCCCCACTGCAGCGCGAAGTAGTCGGACGAGTAGGCCTCGAAGCTCTCGCCCGACACCACGCCCGACGACTCGCCCTCCGCGAACCCGAGGAAGATGGCCTGCAGCGCGGCGAGGCACTTTTGGCGGAACGACGCGCTCCGCTGCTCCTGGCTGGCTGCCAAGCTCAGCGTCGAGTAGGCGTCTATCAAGGAGGAGGGGGCACGCAAGAGAGAGAGAGAGAGGTTGAGTCATCGCTGCGTTGCCTTGAGGCTGGGGAGGAAGGGAGAGGGGGGGCGTATACCGAGGAACGCCTGCGCGGACTCCTGCTGAATGCTGCTCGACCGGCGAGGCGAGCCCAGGAACGCACTCAGACGCTCGACGAGCTGGCCGAACTGATCCACGAGAGTCTCAACCTGGTGGTCGCTCAGCTCGGCCCCTCCCTGCGCGATCAGGTCGAGGTAGCCGATACGCTGGACCACCGTGTAGACGTCGAATTCGACGGCGTAGTCAAAGAGCAGCGTGTCGATCAGACTCTCCCTACGGGACACGACACGGGTGAGCTGGGAGGGCGCGAGCCCTCGCGACATGGAAGGGGAAGCGAGTGGAGATCGTCTCACCTGAGTTGATAGCGGGTCTGCTGCTGGCAGTCGAGCGCGTCCCTCTTGGCACGCAGCTGGCGGTAGTGCTCGGCCAGCTCGTCAGAGGGCTCCCCAGTTACTGCACCAGTGGCCACGGTAGTAAGGAGAAGGGTGAGTGTGTGCAACATCGCTTCACAACGGGAGGAGGGGGGTCAAAAAAAGAGGTTGCGCGCACTCCCGATGATCCGCTCGGTCTGCGCGACCGCCTCGTCGACGTTCCGAATGGCTTGCGTGGTGTTGGAGTGGCCGTTGATGAGGTCGGCGATGAACCATATCGCCTGCCCAACGGTCGGCATATCTGATGTGCGCCGCGCCACAGGCACCCAATGTGAGACGCCATGGAGACGCATACAAGAGCAGAGACGCCGCCCCATACCTGCGGAATCGACGGCCGGCTGGAGCACGTTGAGCCTGATCCATTCGGCGAGTTCCTGAGATGGAGAGGAGAGGTCAGAGGGGGAGGAGGGTGCAGAGTCGGTCGCCGGCGAGATCAATACCTCGTCGTTCAGCAGCAACAGTTCCCTATCGGCCAGCTGGGCGCTCGCGCTCAGGTTGTACGAAGCAGAAACGCCGTTCTGCGATTGAGGTGTCGAAGGGGACACGTGGGGTCAGCCCGAACGCGCTTTCTGGTCCAAAGGGGAGAGTGGGGGAGGGGTACCTGGTCGAGCACTTCAACATGAAGCCAAGCGTTTCCTGGCGGGAGCAAAAAGCTCACAGTTGGCTGGTCGCTGAGCCCAGGGGCCAGCGGATAGCGCTTGCCCGTGCCCGCCGGCTCAGCGAAGAACCGATACCGAAGCGGCACCTCGCCCTCCGTGAAGAGGTCCTGCGATTGTTTCGCCCACGATCACCACCAGACGCAAAGACCAGTGGGGGAGGCGGGCGGAACTCACCTCCCAGTAGCTGCAGACGATTTGGAATGCGTAAGAGTAGGCCTCCTCACTTCCGGTGGCAGTCCAGGAGTCGTTGGCGAACAGCCTGCAGGAGCCGGCGGCCGGGCGCGGGTGCACCGACAGGTCGACCAGCGCATACCCTGCACGGGAGCGCGCGAGAGTGAGTGGACGGTCGGATGGTTGTGAGAACGGGTAAGCCACACGGGGCGACGCTGGGCCCGTTGGGTGAAAGGGGAGGGGAGGGGAAAACCTGTGGCTCCGGTGGAGTCGGTGGCCTCCACCCTGAAGGTGTAGGACTGGTCGGCGCCCAGGACGTTGGCCTTGATGACCAGGTTGGGCAGGTAGCGAGACGACTCCAGCACCTTGTCGAGGTCGCTGTCCAGCAGGGGGCCTGTGTGCGTGCGTGCGTCCAGGGTGGTGATGGATGCAGGAAGGAGGCGGTGTCATTTCACGCACGCACGCGCACAGCACACACGCGCTTGAACAGAGGGATCGGTAGTGGAGTGGAGTGAGTACCAGACTCGACCGACCACTTCCACTGCAGGCCATCGTCCTCGGACGTGAGCTGCGCGGAGGCCGACAAGATAACCTTGTTGTTGGCGTTGATGACGTTCTCGTTGTTGGTCAACCCGACCAGCTCGGCAGTGACCACCGGACCTCTGCTGTTCGTCCGCACCACGAGCGTCGCCGTGGCCGACAGCCCACCTTCCTTTTGCTGCGCTCACAGATAAGATAAAAACAAAAGATTAAGACATGGGAGGGGCTCGACCACACGCAGTAGGGCATATGGCTGACTGGCGGTGGGAGAGGGAGGCGTACGGTGGTCACAGAGAACAGGAACTCGCCGATGGGCAGCTCATACGAGGGGATGACGAGCCGAGCTGAGTTGACGAGGTAGTACGCGGTGGCAGTGCTGTCCCAGCAGTTCGCGCCAGTCGCCGTATTGGTGCAGGACCTGTGTATGAGGCGAGGTGAGGGGGGGGGCTTGGCTGGCGAACAGGAAGAGATCGCAGGGGAGTGGGGGAAGGGGCTACGCACCACTGGTAGCTGAACTCCCCGGACAAGTTGTCAAAGTCGACGGACTCGGACGCATCCAGCACGAGAGCAACAAGAGGGTCGCGCGTCAGCGTGAACGATTGCAAGGCGCTCCCGCCGATCTCGGTGAACGGAGCAGTCGGAATCACCGAGAGCTCGACCTGCGTTTGGCCCAGAAACCTGTGCGACGAACACCGAGCGTGAGCGCAGTGGCCTTCCCCACACTCCCCACGCAAAAAAATTATGCGGTGCGGGGACGTACCCGGTATAGGTGGAGTGTTGGGCGCGCAGGTTGAGTGTGTATCGCTGATTGGCCTGGAGCGTGCCCGGCCCCATGAAGAGCACCGGGGTGTTGCTCGTGTCGTTGTTCACCTGGAAGGGCGGGCCCTCCAGCTGCGTCCACGAGAACTGCAGCTCGTCCCGCGGCTCCAGGAACGTGACGGCGCAGCCTGTAGGCGTCCAAACCCATGTCAGCTGCACGCGCACCAAGGCCTCACACACATAGACGAATAGGGCACCTGATGTGGTGGCTGTGCCGTGGAACTTGACGCTCCGTCCCACGCGAGTGGAGATCACGTCCAAGCGGTTCATGGGCACGACCGAGAGCGTGGGTATGGGGTCGAAGGCGAAGGTAACCTAAAAACGGAGAAACCTCGTGCGTTGGTCTCGAGAGGAAGGCCAGAATGACTGTGAGAGGCTCAGTAGTAGTAGTACCGAGTAGTTGGCCGGGTTGGCCGAAGTGAAGTTAAAGTGGTTGGTCACGCTGAGAACGAACACGTATTCCTCTCCCTCTGCGAATGTGTCTCGAACGTAGTCGGCGGACAGAACGACATAGTCTGCATCATTTCCCATCGCGTGAGCTACGTGTGGGTACTAATTGGGGGAGGGGGAGAGCACGAACCATCCTTAAGCGCGTTGAGGAACTGTTGCACGGCTCTCCAATTGGTGGGCCCCGGCACGAGGTCCCAGTTGAAGCGCATGGCTCTACCCCCAGTGCCCAGGGACGGACGGCCGTCCAGCACCAGATCCGCGCAAGCGCTCATGTACACGGGCGCCTGTAATAGAGAAACAAAACCTTTTCAGGCCATGCCGGAAAACGCGGAAGCGGCAGGCCAAGCAGCGCAGGAACAGGACAGGGCTCGTACATGAATGAAGGGTAGTGGCAAGATGGGCTCCGGAGCGGGAGCGATGGCGTAGCTCAAGCCCGCCACGCCCAAGATCAGCGGAGTCGAACCAACCGCCGAGCTGTGTGGCAGAGTGATGAGCATCGCATGAGTGATTTCAAACAAATGATTGGGCCAGCAAACACGCGTGAGAGGCAGCGCACATGATGACCCCGGGCTTGAACACGACATAGTCGCCGATCTCGACTTGGGCGTTGGATCCCAGCCAAATGTCGAGCTCGTCTGCGCTTGGCCACACGCAGTAGGCCCCTACGCCAAACAGGCTGGTCTGTGCGAGCACCTTGGAACAGTCGTCGATACCGATCATGCCGGCCATGTTGGTCGGCGCGTTGAATTTGACGATCACAGTCACGCCGAGGCCAGAGAACACGACTGAGGAGACCCGCAGGGACGCTGCCACGCAGAACGCAGAGAGCGTGTCATTCTCATGGGGTGGGAAGGGGCTGTATGGCACGCGGTGGTGACGTACGAGCACAGCAGTTCGACAGGTTATACACGTTGCCCGTGCAATCGCAGGTTGATGTCACGCTCTTCCAATCGTAGAAGCAGATTCCGTTTCCACAGCAGCTGTCCGGGCAAGGTGCTATATTGTGTAGCGCAATGGCGGAACGGGCGTAAGTGGTGAGCCACACCCCAGGGGAGGAGGCGAAAGGTGGTCGAAGAGCTGCGAGACGGGTGGGGCAACGTACGACCGAGCCAGAGAACTGTGAACGGGCTCTCCGAGATGTCGGTGTTGTTCAGATAAACCCTGGCGAGCGTGTATGCGTGTGTGAGTTTCAACCCAGGCAACCTTTGCTACGCAGCGGGACTGGCGTACCTCAGCTGAACCGTGCCTACAACATTAGGTGTGAAGGTGACATCGTAGAGACCGTTGTTGCGATCAACAATGGTGAACGTGGTGTTCAGCAGCACGCCATTCCAGTAGGCCTGCAAGAGAAAGGGCGGCGTTGTTTTGTCAACTGTCCGTTCACTGCGTCTCGATACAATTGGGAGTGTAAGGGGGGGAGACCAACCTCCACAATCCAAGTGAGCCCGCCGTAGAACACGCGATGGAAGTAGGCGTCGTTGGCCTGAATAGTGAACCCAGTGGTCTCGTCAACCCTCGTCGTGCTGAGCCCTGTGATTGAGAGTTCAAACGTTACGTGATGAGTTGAGCAGCTCACCTCTCGAGCGAGAAAGCGAGGTGTGTACCCTTGCCATAGGCAATGGAGCAGGGAATGCAAACGGTGAGGCTGAAACAGTCAGGACCAGTCCATCCCGGGTTACACTGACAGACTCCGGAGATACACTCGCCGTTGTTGGCGCAATCGGGATCCGGCGAGCAGTTATTGATGACTTGGATCGGGATGGACGCGATCAACAGAGGGGTGAACCCATTGTCGTTGTCGTAGGAGTACACCTGGAGGAGGTAGCGGCCCTTTCGTGGCGGAGCGGTGTACGTGACATAGTAGGTGCCGTCGCAGTTGTCGACGATGTTGAAGGATTCCTTCGTGACCGTTATCTCTGTGCCGTCGCTCGCGTTTACGAAATTGAATCGGAAGAACGTTGAGTTGCCTCCGGTCAGCAGCAGGTTATCATATCGATCGCGAGCGGTGAGGGTCAAGTTCTGGGCGGTGCTGACGACCACACGGGTGGCGGTGGGGCCTACGATCGTGGAGTTGCCGTAGATCTCGCCGGGGTGCACCAAAACGGAGAACGGGCTGAAGAGGACCAGCTCGTTGTCCGTGCCGTTGTTGCGCAGCAGGAACTGATACGGCTCCGAACTTGCCAGCGTGACGGAATAGAAGTAGTGATACTGACCGGCTTTGCCTGAATTGTTGAGGAACAGTGTCTGTCGATCGGCAGCAAGACCCACCATGTTCAACACCCTGTTGATATCACGTCCGAGTGGCAGTCAGCAAACTGAACGGGTCGTTTCTCATCATAACGACTGTCGTGCAAGAATCGTTACCAGGAGTCGTCGGTGAGCTGTCTCGGGTTCTTGTAGATATCGATCGCCTGGAGGGTGAAGTCCTCGACATCTCCTGCTCTGGTCTCCAGCACCTTTATGTGACTGAGGCCATAGCCCGCACTCCCCACTGCAGGAAGGCGGCCGTCAGCTTCGGCTCGACAAAGCGAAACAGAACTGGGGGAGGGGGGCGGAGTTGCCTTGCGAATTGTCCTCCAGCACATAGGAGTAGGAACCCTTCGTCCTCACTTTGTACCCGTCGAAGCATTGAGTACTGTTGACCACCTGTGTGGCGTTTAGCAATCGGGGAGTTCGGCCCGTGGCGCGAGCCTGCAAACAAGAAAACAGGTGTTGGAGGTGACAGGCGGTAATACCTGAGCGAACTTCTCGTTAACGGTGTTCATTTTGATGAAGTCCTCGGCCGAAGCAAAGACATCTCCCACCGTCAATGCGCTGTTTCCCATGGTCACATCGTAGCAAGCCTGGTAGAACTCCTCCGCAAAGTCGGAGCAAATGCTGTGAATGAAGAAGGAGTGGGGGCTCGCCGGGTCAGGGGGAAAACCGCCAGACGCATAACAGTGGCAGGAGAGCGGCACCTATAAATCCTCGTCGTGTTGGTGGTCGTGTTTCCGCTGCCAGTGCCCTCAATGATCTCGACGAATTCGAACTGCGCCGGAGAGCAGGCAAGACCGCAAGCCATGAGCTCGTAGTAGCTAACGCATTCGGCCGAATCAAACATGGCGGCAAAGTCCTGGGAAGGGCAAGGGAGTGACGTCAGAGCCGGCGCTGAGCGTGACACTGCAACGCAAAGCCATCGGGGAGCGAGGGAACAAGCACCGCCACATTGGCAAGACCGGTTTCCACGTCATCTGAATCGCAGCAGGAGTTCTCGCTGTAGTAACTGCATTGCCCGATCGAGGTGGAGGGCTGCGCACCACGGTCAGTGGCCATAGCATTCGGCAAGTGACGCTGGTGCTTGAAGGTGATAGCACTTACCTTGGAGGAAAACTTGGAAGGTTCGTAGGCCGTGCACTCGGTGCCGTCAATCCAGGAGAGGGAGAAAGGCGAGCCATAGATCGCCTCACCATTCACCTCGATTCGAATTTGGTAGGTGCCGGCGTAGAGGGGAGTGTAATCGATCACAAACTGAGGATCACTCCCCGTCACTTGTGCTACTGGATTAAGGATTGAGGGAAGACCCGCAACGGCGATGGTGGCGGTGACCTCAGGGGGGGTGTCGGCTTTGTAGGGACGGTGGCACGAATCGACCAAATTTACGTAGATTTGGGTGGCCAATGGAGAAGTAACGCCGCCCCGCAGACCGGGCCCATCTGCGTACGCGGCTGAAGGAAGCAGAGGAAACTATCGAACAAAAAGAGTAGTGTGAAAACGAAATCGAAGTGGTAGTTGCAAAAGATAAAAATCGAGTAGAAAATCGTAGCATTGAGCTTTTCAGAAGTTAATGGCTGGGGGGGGCTTCAAGCGTCACGCTGAGCTCGGTTACGTACAGTTGCAGAAGAGTCAGAACAGGGATCTACAGGGCAAGAAGTGACGTTGGCTCGCCCGAAGAGCCTTAGGGCACCGAAGTCTTGGCGAGCATCGATGAGGAAGGACGATGTGGAGGCTTCAACAGCTCCATAGAGGAGGAGGAGATAGATGAGGAAGCGCAGACGGATCCATTCCATAGTCACTCTCCCGCATACACCTAGGCTCGTCTGCGAGCTCCAGTGTCTCTCTTGTGCGAGGTCGTGCGTCCTCCCCCCTTATCCTCTTCTTCTCTTAAAGATGGGATAACTCAAGATCTTCCCTTTCTTTGCACTCACGGTCTTCTTCCCGTTCCCCTTACCGCGGTTACTCTCCCGCCCACTCACCAAACACCGCCGGTCTGGCCCTTGTCTCTGTGATGGCCAAAATTTGGTGGTTGCTTTGCGGAAGGGTGACAGGATAAATTCCAGTGTGGTAGAAATTTTAAACTTAACAGACCAACAAAAATGTGTGCGGTATGTAAGACAAGTGGTGAGATTCGAACCCACGCTATGTAACTCGGATTGTCGACATCCGCTGTTTTTCCGCATTTTGGGGCATGCGGAGAAGCTCGCGTACTCATCGAGACAGCGTTTGTGAGGATCAAGCATGCAGCAGGACGACGACATTCAAGAGGAGGAGCTTAACGCCAGCACCCCCGAGGTGTATGAGAAGTACCGCGCTTGTGGCGAGATCACCAACCGTATGTTCATCTTGTTGCCTCTGGACTTTGATTCCTCTGCCAGGGAGTAATTTCTAATCCATTCGCGATTGTGCAGGGGTTCTCGCTAAGGTTGTGCAGGCTGCCGTTCCTGGCGCTAAGATCATCGATCTGTGCGTGTTGGGCGACAAGTCCATCGAGGAGGGCACCGCTGCCGTCTACAACAAGTCCAAATTCGAGCGTGGTGTGGCCTTCCCCACCTGCGTCTCCGTCAACAACACCGTCGGCCACTTCTCGCCTCTCACCGGCGATAACACCGTCCTTCAGGAGGGCGATCTTGTCAAAGTGTACGGCCTCTCAACAAATCCTCTTCCATTCCTTCTCCGTAAACTGATTAAGCGGGGAACCCCTTGATCCTTTACACTTGTGAGACCCCGCAAATATATGACGGCTAACCCTCACTTCTACCAGTGATCTCGGAGCCCACATCGATGGCTTCATCACACAGGGCGCCCACAGCTTTGTGTGCACGGCCAACAAGGACCAGCCCGCCACTGGCCGTCACGCCGATGTGATTTGCGCTGCCTACTTCGCCGCTCAGGCTGCTCTCCGATTGTTCAAGGCCGGTAAGACGGTACGCCGAATTCAATCTTTGCATAAAACAGCTCAATCTCCGCCGTCCTGACCCTCCGATCTCCACAGAACCAGGAGATTACCGCCACCATCCAGAAGGTTGCCGACGAGTTCAAGGTGCAGCCCCTCGAGGGCGTGCTCTCGCACCAGACGAAGCGCTTCGTCGTCGACGGCAACAACGTCGTGATCAACAAGGAGACCCTCGAACAGAAGGTCGAGGACGTCACCTTCGAGGACTGGGACGCCTACACCTTTGACATCGTGATGTCCACCGGCGAGGGCAAGGCCAGGGAGACCGAGGCCAGGACCACCATCTTCAAGAGGGCCGTTGACCAGCGGTACACGCTCAAGCTCAAGGCTTCGCGTGCCGTCTTCACCGAGATCAACACCCGCTTCCCCACCATGCCCTTCACCCTCAGGTGCGCCACTCCCCTCCTCTCCTTCATTGGGAGTCGCGCCCCTGTCTCACCCGCGCAATCCAATGCACATCGCATCTCTCTCCTCCCCCAGGGCTCTCAAGGACGAGAAGACTGCCAGGCTCGGTATCACCGAGTGCCTCAAGCACGACCTCGTTGAGCCCTACCCCGTTCTCTACGAGAAGCCCGGTACGCGCCTGACCTGCCTGCCTGTTGTATGTCGGTGATCCGTTGCGGCGAGCGTTGTTGGCTGACGTGTAATTGGGGGGACGACAGGTGAGCTCGTGGCCCAGATCAAGTTCACCGCCATCATCACCCCCTCGGGAACCGTGCGCATGACCTCCCACCCCGAGCCCCTCGTGCGGTCGGACTACAAGATCACCGACGCCGGTGTGAAGAGCATCCTCGCGTCGGGCGTGAAGAAGGGCGCCGCCGCCAAGAAGAAGAAGAAGAGGAGCAAGAAGGCCGCTGGTGGTGCCCCCGCCGCCACTACCGAGGCTGCCCCCGCCGACGAGAAGAAGGAGGAGAGCGCCTAAATCCTGTCCTGTTGTTTGGAAGAACTCCACTACGACACCTTCGCTGACGCTCAACAAGACAAGTCAACATCACCCATTTTTCTCCCGCTGGCGAACGAGCAAGCAAGCATGCAAGCTTTCTTGTATGTCTTGTGCTTTGGATGAGTGGGATCGGTGTGGTTTGTGTTGGGCAGGTGCTATACGATGTCTTTCGCATCGTCGAGTAGCTCCATGTCGTCGGCGGAGTTCATGAAGCGGTCGACCTCCTTGGTGTTGGGCAGGTGGAGGTAGAAGCAGGACATGAGGGACGAGAAGAGGGCCAGGCAGATCGGAAGGAAGGCCACCACCCACGGTAGATCCTCCCGTGCGCTCAGCATGATGTTGAAGACTACGCACACCCACAACGGTGCTTAGAACGCGAGCAGAGGACAAAGAGAGAAGTGGCGGCTAGCACGTACCAATGGTGGGGATGAGGAGAGGCCACTTGATGAGGTAGAACCATGAGCATTCGAAGCGACCGACGGCACCTCCGACGCTACGTCGAAGGGTGGCGTGTAGGACGAGGGAAATAGCCGGGAAGGAGAGGAACAGCAGGTAGATGGTCCAGAAGGGAATGAGCACGGCCGGCCAGCTGGCGTCGGCCAGGACGTCGAGCTGCTTCAGGTGCACCAGCAGCAAGCCCAGCGGAAAGAGGACCGACGGGAAAGTGAGTCCGAACAGTCGTTCCACGAAGTCGTTGCCCTCCACCGCCCAGTCTGTCGTCCTTACCATGGCCGCTGTTTTCTGTCGATGGAGAAGGTCAGCAAGGTGGCGCCGTCTTGCGCTCTACTTCCTAGGGAGCAGCCAAGGCGTACATATATACAGGTGAGGGAAGCCAAGAAGAGAGGAGCGAAGGCGAGCCATTGGAAGACGGCCCCCAAGGTGTAGCCGAAAGCAAACGTCCATAGACCCCAGTAAGAGATGAAGGGCGGCACGGCATCTTGCAGGAGAAGCTCCCGCCACTCCACCTCCCACACGGTCCACCAGACCGTCTGAAGGGCGTTCACCGCCGTCGCCGCCTTTCCGCGGCTCTTCAGCTCCGCGATGTGCGTGTCGTGCTCGATGTCTAAGCTCTCGTGCTGTCCCTCGCCCTCGCCATCCTCGTACTCGAGCTCCACCATCTCCAGCCCCTACTCGCACACCACAGCGGTGAGACGCGTCCCATAATTATTTCCCTGCCCGTGGGGATCCCTTACCCCCCCCCCAGAGGCGCTACATACCTCATCGGTTCGGAGGCGACCACCCATGCGTATCACGCCGACGCCTTCGGAGGACGAGAGCCTCATGTGCTCCTTGCCTGCCCCCTCCCTGTCGTCGTACCCCGCCGGGACTCCCGTCTCTCTTCGCTCCTGTGGCGGGGCGAGTGTGGCCGTATCGTCGTCGTCGCTGCTGCCCGAGGAGGCGACCTTGTGGTAGTTCCGCTTGCTTGTGGTTCCCGTCTTGGGCGCCTCCAGTGTTTCCTTGTGCTTGCTTCTGTCGAGGGTGTGCTCGGCAGCGGGTGCCGTTTCGCCGAAGGGGAGGCCTCTACTCGCTTCGTCGGTTGGGGAGGCCGCACTTGCAGGCAGAACGTAGAGGTCCATGATTGTGTGAGGTAATGGTTGTTAAGAGAGAAGAGAGGGCGACGAGGTCGAGTGTATGTGTTGAGGTGCTCGGCGCCAGCGAGGCAGCAAACTGGCGTTTGGCGTGCCACTTGCGAACTAAATTTTAGGGAGAACTGAACCGGATCGGGACTTAAAGGCCACCGGTGGCCTTTATCTGATTGGCGGTTGAGCGAGTTTAAATCGGAATTTCAGATATGAAGATTTTTATCTCCTCTCCGCCAATACCACAAAGCTCCATTTCGGCGCATTTCTGTGCTTAGCGGCGGTACTTCTGCTGCACGAAGGCGAGGGACATGACCGCGTCGATCCACTCCTCGCCGCGTTGAGTCAACTCAGCGTCGGTGCCGCCGACCCAGCCTGTTGATGTGATACAACATAACACGGCATGAGCACTGGGGGGGGGGCTTGGTACGTTGTCGGCAAGGGGAAGGAGGCACCTGGGTGTCCCTCACAGTGCAGCGACACGATCTGGTGTTCGCCCTTGGACACGATCTGGAAGGAGTGCTTGTACTTGGTCTGCAGCTCGCTGATGGGCTTCATCTCCAGGATTTCGCGGCAGGGAATGTAGCCGGCCAGCTCCTCTTGCAGCTGCCAAAGGGACCACCACACGGCCATCAGCGAATCGGTGTGATCACACGTCCACCTGGCGCTAGTTGTCAGGAAAGGAAAGGAAAGGACACGCGTACCTCATCCTTGTACCAGGCGAACGAATAGGTTTTGAGGATGGCGTAGTAGGGCTTCCAGGGCTCTCGCACGTTGCCCTCGAACTTGAGCCAGCCCTCCTTCCACCCGACTGCAAGAGGCAGAGCCGACAGCCAGGCCAACAAGCAAGTTGAGCGTGCACACACAGAGAGATATGCGGAGGCAAATCAGGAGAGGACGGGTGCATGCGTACCGCCGTGGAGGGCGTCCTGCTTGTAGGGGTCGTAGGTGAGCGCGCCGGCACCCACCTTCAGAGCCAGCTTGGGCACAAGCTTGTAATACATCGAGACCAGGTCGAACGTCTTGAATCCTACACGCGTATCAAAAACGAAATAAATCAATAAATAATATAATTTTAAATAAAATGTTTGAGGGATGGCAGGGGAACACGCTGTGCCGGCCCAGCGCTTACCTCCGACGGTCACGTCTGCGGCCATGTTGAACTGGGTGCGCGTGAGTTCGGCGTGCTCCTTGCCGCGCCTGTGCTCGACCACGTCGGCTGTGCTTTCGCGCACGTCGGATGCCACGATCTTGGTCGAGATCACCAGTCCCGACCACACGTTGCCTGCAATCACAACACCATCCGTGCGTGCATGCGAGTAAGTCGACAGGGCTCAGCCACACACACCCCACATACAACCCCATACCGATGGCTGCTCCAGATGACTTGGCCACGTTGATGGCCTTGTCTCCCTTCGTGGGTCCTTCGTCCTCCTTGCCTACTTGCTTCTGCAAAAAGGTAAGCCTCCGCTGTGAGAAAAACCAACCGCGGCCGGGAGGACGACGGCCAAAGAAAACAGGAGGAGGGGGTTGGATAGAGATGGGAGGTTGGTTACCTCTTTGTAGTAGTCGGTGTCCTTGTACTGCTCCACGCCCCAGTGGCCGGCCTTGGCGACGCCGGTGCCCGCGACGTTGGCGCCCTTGGCCACGGCGCCCGACACCATGCTGACGCCCTTGCGGAACTTGATCGCTGTCTTGGCTCGGGACTCGACCTTCTTCCTCTGCTCCTCTGTTACCTCCTCCTGGCCAGAGTCGGTATGGTCCTTGACGAAGCCCGCCACCCTGCCGCGGAGACGTGAGGTGAGTGGATGGGCGGGAATGTGTCAACACTTCACAAACGGAGAGCGAGAACCCTCGCATGCCGGATCCCATCCACCCGGCGCCCTTCACCATTCCCTTGCCGATCGATGCGCCGCCGGACTCGATCTTACGCGCCGCCTTGGACGATGTACTATTGGAAGCGTCTCAGCACAGGGCTCGGTCTTACATGCACGTAAATTACAACATAATATTGGGGGGGGGATGACATGCGTACAGGTCTGCATCTTCGTGAAGCGCGATCTCCTTCAGCTCCTCCTCGGTGAAGATTTTCTTGTACATGGTGGCGAAGCACATCAATATGGTCTCGAGATGACCCACCACGTCGTCGGGCGTGTCCCTGCAGCCACCACCGACGACAAAACCACGAGGCGATGCGACATGAGACAAAATAAGGGATAGGGGGAGGGGAGAGAGGCGTACGGAGCGAGCGTGAGCATGAAGAAGCGATTGTCGTGCCCGTTGCGCAAAATGAACTGCTTGTCGTTCGAACAGAACGCGGGCCTAGACACAAGTGCACGAGAAGGTGTGAATGAGCGACTGCGGACAACAGGAGCAGTCAAATCGACGCAGCTGGTACCGGGAGTAGAAGAGGTCGATCGACCGAGCGTCGCCCTCGCCGTAGAGGCGCACGCCCATCTGCGGGTCGAGCACGACGTTGACGGAGACCGGTCGCTGCTCGTAGAACGTGGAGGCCACTCCCTTGTAGACTGACAGCAGCTCGGCGCCGTAGAGGCACAGCGGGAACAGATCTAAACGCGCCTGCATCATGTTGTCCCTGTTCTCCGCTGAGGCGGCGGCGTTGGGCCCCGCGACGACCGGAGGAGGCGGCGGATAGCGCGTGTGCTGCGCCGGCGGAAGTGCAGGCGCGCCGGTGGAGAGCGGGGCCTGCGAGGGCGCTGAGGCGGCGGGCCTGTTCGCGGGCAGAGGGAGCGCCGGCATGGACGACGTATGAGCCACGCCCGACGGCCGGTTGGGGAGAGCCGGGATTGAGGGTGTGAGGGACGGGCCCGCGGGGGCGGTGCGCTGCGCGGGAGGGACGAAGCGCGTGGTCCCCTCATCGCCGCCGCTTCGGTTGGGCTGGGCTGTCGGCAAGGGCCGAGGCGGAGCGAGCCCGCTCGGATTCTGGTTGACGGAAGCGTTTCGTACGGGCAACGGACGAGGCCCGGCACCGGGACGCTGAGATGCAGGGCCGGAGGCTGCAGCGGCGGCAGGCGGGGTCGGCAGGGACGGTCGAGGAGCGCCCGGCCCAGCGGCGTCTGATGGCCCGCCAGGCCGCACGTTGGGCCGAGCCGTGGGCGACGCTGTGCTGCCATTGGTGGAAGTGATGGGAGCAGGAGGCGTGTAGGACGTCACGTGCACGAACTTGGTGGTGCCGCAGTTGCTCGGCGGCGCCGCAGGAGGTTGGCCGCCTCGCGCCCCGCCGGGCAGCGGAGGCGGAGTGTACGCCGAAGCGCCCACGAACTTGGAGGCCTCGTTTGGGACTGGCGCCGAGGTGGTCGAATTGGACTGCGCGCCGCCAGTGGCCTGAGGCATGTAGGGAGTGGCGTGGATGAAGGATCCCGACCGTGGGGCAGCTGCTGTCGAAGCGGGGGCGGCGTGCGTGCTGGACTGGAAGGGCAGCGGCGGAGGCCCGGGATAGGAAGAAACGTGCACAAATGACGACGGGGCGGGGCCACCCGACACCGATGACGAGCGCACTGAGCGCCCCGTGTTGGGCGAGCTGGGGAGAGGCGGTGGCACATAGGCGGTGGCCGATACGAAGGAGGACGGAGGGTCGGTAGAAGCAGTGGAGGATACGGAAGGCGAGCGCGCGGCACGCCCCGTGTTGGGTGAGCTGGGCAAGGGCGGAGGCACGTAGGCCGTGGCTGGGACAAAGGAAGAGCCGCCGCGGGGAGGCATCGCTGGAGCGTTGGAGGGCTTGGCAGGGAGAGGGGGCAGGTTGTAGGGCGTGGCGCTCACAAAAGTAGAGGATGAGGTCGGGGGCGGGAGAGAAGGTGCAGGCGCCGTGGCGTTGGGGGAAGTGGGCAGGGGCGGGGGCACGTAAGCGGTGGCCGACACGAACCCCTTACCTTGTCCCGGGACATTGTTTTGATTCCCGCCGCGAGATGGAAGTGGTGGGCCTTGCATCAATTATTTAATGTTTGTGCAGGACGACTAGAAATGTAAATGTGACAGGCACAACCCAGAAGCGTGGAGGACGTGCTCGTGCTGGTGGGAACAAGACGAGAGGCGACGCTGCCTTGCGGGCGAGTTATAACCTTCGGCGGAGTCAAGCGAAAATAGAGTGGTTTTTATGTAAGTGGTCGTGCCCTAATGCATGGCGTGACGAAGGTCGGGCTGGGGCAACCTCGCGATGAGTGCGGCCACCGCCATTGCGCACGCCTGCCTCACAGGCAACAACAGCTTTGGGATAAACCATTCTTTACATTCCGCCAGGGTGGCGTGAGCGATGTGGCAGTAGGCAGAAGAATGTCGAGTGCGTTCTTGCACCCGTTACAGATACGGCTTTGCCTTTGCGCATAAGTGTCTGTTACCTGTTAACAACAGCTCAGCCGAGGGATCATCACATGATCTCAGCTTCTGGGTCCAGCATGAACGCGAGCGCTGTAAAGGTTCGCCCTTGACTGATCTCAGGGAGACGGTTTGGATTGTGAGAGCCTACTCTCACCACCCCTACCCACCCAGGGCATCTCGGTCGCCTCCCTCACAAATCCGGACAAGGACGGCTACCTGACCAAGCAGGGCGGCAACATCAAGACATGGAAGAAGAGGTGGTGCGTTCTCAAGGATGGCTCGATCTTCTACTTTAAAACCCCCAAGGTATTCCCCCCCCACACACATAAGTTTCATCCCCACGTGTGGTAGTGACCGTTTGCTTGTAAAATGCACAGGATCTGTCGCCCAAGGGGTCAATGGATCTTGAGCCCAACTCCAAGGCCTCTGAAACCGCTCTCACCAAGAAGAAGTACGCCTTCCAAGTGCAGACATCACAGAGGACGTTCGTGATTACGGCCGATTCAGAGAGCAACAAACGCGAATGGATGGCGGCCATCAATGCTAGCGTGGCGAGCCTACAGCAGGCCCCCTCTGATCCCAACTCGGTAGAGATTAATGGAGGAGCGAAAAAAAATGGCGAGAAGACCGAGGAGAAGGATAGATCAAAGGAGGAGCCGGCCAAGAAACAGTCTTCTTCCGACGTGCCGTCTCACGTCAAGCTGTCCCTCGCCAAGGGCTGCATCCCCTTCCTCCAGGAGGACGAGAGCAAGGCCTTAGAGAGCCGCGTGTTGGAGTTCTGGCAAATCTGGACTGAGAGCATTCCCGCCCTTAATCTGCTCTCGGTCGACTCAGCGATTGAATTCCACGTCTGCACTTCAGCCAGCATGGAGAAGCTCACGTGGAGGATGGCCGGCCCTCAGAACAGCTTTATCCAGCAGATGGTCGACTTCTTTGGCAACGTCGGTGCGCCCGAGAGCGAGATCGACCGGCTCAACGACGTGGGTGCCCTCATCAACCCCGTCACGATAGGATCGTGGATCGACATGTCCAGCAAGGGCGGCATGGACGGCGGCTGGTACTTCCCCGTGGAGATCACCCTCGGTCTCGCTGTCTCGGCGGCCGACGCCGGCGATCCCATCACCAAGGTCAGCGAGTGGGGCGCAAGGCACGGCATCGACAAGGTGTACAGCGTGGGACGCGACATGGGCGCCGCTCCCCCGCGACAAACAGAACTCAGGATCAAGCTGCCTGGTGGGCTCCCTCCTTCCTCTTTCTCTTCTACTGATCAGACTTTGCTGGACCGATGGACATGGGCGTGAATGCTTGGCCCTGCTCTGACCGCAGCACCACCAACAACAGGCGCGACGTTCCAGGATCAGCTTCGACAGGCGCTCGACGCGTTCGAGAGCTTCGGCTTCCCCAGCATGCCCGAGGGCGCGCTAAATGTGCTAAAGAAGTCGAACGCCACGCCACTGTGCCTCTCGATCGTGACCGCGTCAGAGGACTTCGTGCGCCTGGGCGTGCTGCAGCCCAACCCGACGACCGACAACGTGCTCACGCTGTGCGACATCTCCGGCGCCAACAAGGACAACCTGGCGGCGTTCGAGGGCGCGCTCGGGTCGGACGGGCCGGCGTACGCGGAGTACCAGTACCTGATGAAGGGGTTCGGGTACAGCGTGTACAAGGAAGGGTTCGACATCATCTTCCACTATTTTGTTGGCGAGGAGCACGGCACGAGCGACTGAGGACGATCCGAGGACTGTGGGCAAGCGCGCTTGGAAGAAGGCGATGAACGCGGGTGTATTACTGTGTTGCTTGTGGCTGGTACGACGGTTCTGTATAGATAGATACCATCTGTTCTCTGGTCAGGCATAGCCTATCTTGCACGGGGCGCGTGCGGGGGTTGTGCTTCTTTTCTTTTCATTTCTTTGTGGCGCAGCAGCGCGCTGGGTTTGTGACGTCATTTACGGCCAGAGCGAGATCTGGGCCATTTGTTGATTCGACTATGAAGTCCTTCGTCGGTGGAGTCCTGCTTTTCGCCTTCTTGGGTCTCTTCCTCTCTGTTCACTCGGCCGAGATCTACCGAGGATGGGAGCTGAAGCAGGTCGATAGGCAGATCTCGCTCCAGACCCAGAATGTGCGCCACCAGGTCCACATTGTGGCCGTCAATGCGGGCGACAAGTCCGCTTCCACCTTCCTCCTCGCCCTTCCCTCGACAACGGCAAGCCATTTGGCATTTGTGCTTGCTGAGCACGATGGTCAGATTGCCAATGTGGCCCCCACTTCCGGCGATCGCGATGGCGTGACCTATTACAGCGTCGCACTCAACAAGGCCGTCGAGCCGAAGGATCAAGCTGTTGTCGGTGTCGTCTTCGTCTTCTCCCACCTCCAGCAGCCCTACCCAGTCGATGTCAGCCAGACCGATCCGCAATTGGTGGTGTACACCGACAATCACTACTTCTTCTCGCCCTACACCGTGCGCAGCCAGAAGACCCTCATCAAGCTGCCCAGCGCCGCAGTGGAGAGCTACTCGCAGGATGCCCGCCCGGCTGTTCACAAGGGCGACACCATCACCTACGGTCCCTACGAGGCCATCCAGGCCTACCAGCAGAGCCCCCTCAGGATTCATTTCGAGAACAACACGGTACGCGAGATTCGAGTGTCCACAACTTGGCTTAGGCCTCCCCCACTGAGTGGCTGGCTAATCTCTTGTGCCCTAATGGTGACAGCCTTTCTTGACCATCACCAAATTGGTGAGGGAAATTGAGGTCTCGCACTGGGGTAATGTCGCCATCACTGAGGAGATTGACATGCAGCATGATGGCGCCAAGCTTCAGGGTTCCTTCTCGCGCTTCGACTATCAGCGCTCCCAAAGGGGTTCTGGCGTCGCCGCTATCCGCTCCGTCGTCAACGTCCTCCCCCTGAGCGCATCCGACATCTACTACAGGGACGAAATCGGCAACATCTCTACGTCGGACGTTATCGTCTCCAACAACAAGCTCGCCGTCAGCCTCGTTCCTCGGTTCCCGCTCTTCGGTGGCTGGAAGACCCAGTTCATCTTCGGCTACAACCTCCCGCTCTCCGACTTTGTCTTCACCGACGCGTCAGACTCGTCCAGGCTCGTGCTCAACGCCACCTTCGGCAAGGAACTCGCTCTCGACGCTGTCATCGACGAGCTCACCATCCGCGTTATCCTCCCCGAAGGATCCAAGTATGTCTTCGCCCCTCTCCCACACACACGCGTGCTTTCTGCACATTCGTGTGAGCAGACAAGCACTGCTGGGTTTGCAATCATGGGCTAACCCGTCGCTCGTTCTTTTTACCCCAACGCACATCAGGAACGCTCGCTTCGAGCTGCCCTTCGCCGTTGATTCGGAAGAGACGGCCCTCCACCACACCTACCTCGACACCTCGGGCAGGCCCGTGCTCATTCTCCACAAGAAGAACGTTGTGGGCGAGCACAACCAGCACTTCCAGGTCACCTACAACTTCAGCAAGACCAGCATGCTCCTCGAGCCTTTCATCCTTGTCATCACCTACTTTGTCGTGTTCCTCTTCGCCATGTTCTACGTCCGCTTCGAGCTCTCGATCAGCCGGGTAACACCTCCCCGTTGCCCGCAAACCTTGCCGCTCGTTTTGCTCACCCGCATTCCGCGCGTATGCACTCCCACATCTCATAATGCAGGAGAAGATCCTCGACCCCAAGGAGGCTAAGCTGGCCAAGATCCAGGAGCTCGTTTCCAGGGTTAAGGAGATCCACGATGAGCGCAGCGACGTTCAGCAGTCTGCCGCCAAGAAGGCCATCAGTGGCAAGACCGCGGCCGCCATCCAGGTCCGCCCACGTCGTCATTTGGTAGCATCGATACATTTGACTAACAGCACAACACACGTATGCGGGTGCACAATATGTACAGGAGAGGAAGAACGCCGAAGCCACCTTCAACGCCACCCACAAGGAGGTGCAGAAGATCGAGACCGAGCTGGAGGAGCTGCACGTGGGTGCGGCCACCAAGGTCAAGCAGCTCGAGCGGAAAGAGAGGGAGAAGCAGGGCCTGCTCAACGATCTGGTCCAGAACGAGGAGAGCAACCAGGACAGGAAGGGCAACTCCAACGTCTACGAGGCCAAGAAGGGACAGCTCCAGAAGGCCCTCGCCAAGCTCGACGAGGAGGTGGAGGATCTCGTCTACGAGCTCACCGAAGAGTTTTAACTTTATCTCAGCGAGATGTCGCCTCTCTGAGCCTTTCTAACCCTCCCTCTCCCGCTCACCAGCCTCATCATCTCTTCGCCCCCTTCTGTTGTGTTCCTACACCCCATGCCCCAATTAGACGTATTTATTCCCCAAAGCACCTGGTGGGAGGGCAGAACGTGTAGTTGTTCTGACTTTCCTTGGGGCGGGCCGATGAGAAAAGGAAACCACCACGTCTTTTGGCCAAGCCATGGCATCCGGATAGCACTTGTTTTGGCAAAGGGAACGGAGTCGATGCCGATGCTTGCGGAAGCGAGGGTGGCGTGTCAGATCATGTGCCATTACGTTGGCCGTGTATCAAGGACATCAATCGGTTCTTTCGATTCTTCTTCGCGACACCGACATCTTTCAGACCGATACTTCCCTTTTTTCCGCTAGACAAGCACAGAACTGCCCTCCTCGACGATGCATGACCCTAGCAAGAACATCATCACTTTACCCTCACCTCATCCTGCATTTTAGGCCTGTCTTTTGCTACCTTCACCCAAGCATGGTCATTCAGGGCCACGATGGTTGTTGTATGTAGTCCTAGGCTATCCAAGGTCTTGCATTGCCTGGCCATTAACAGGTGGTGCTCCCGCCCGCTCGGAGGGGGATAGCGTGTCTTCTTCTCTCCTCCACCCTAACACTACAGCTGGTCGGAGCTGTCGAAGTTGGGTGACATCCTCGTACAACCTTCTAATGCTTGGTCTGTGCAACCCGAGCGCGGAAGCACGTAAGACGTGGTCTGGCGGAAAATGTATTCACTTGTCGCTGGTGGGTTGTTGGAAAGCGAGCTGCTGCTGTTCAATGTGAGCGAGGAGACGGCCGAGACGCGCGCGCACGGTGTGAGTCTGCATCTTAGCAATCTCAAAGTCCATCTTTGCGTCGTAGCTGTGACCCTCGAAGGGCAGCGTGGGCGGGATGTGCTTGATCTGCTCTCGCAACGTCTGGTGAATCTCCTGCAAGTAGCCGCACGGCGCCGTTTAGCCTGGGCAGCTCCACACGAGAAGAGTGAAGCAAGAAGGGCGCCACGTACGTGGGTAGTGGAGAGGAAGTTATCGATGTGTGCGCGCAGTCGTTCGCGCGTCTCTTCCGTTGCAGCCACTCGCGCCAGCTCCGTCGCTGTCTGCGCTGCAATCTCGAGCAGCCCCACCACTTTCTACATTTATTTGATTTTTTCAATCAAATAACGATATATGAACAACAGTAATCAAGATTCTGCACACACTGCGAAGGTGAAGGTGCAACGAAGCGCAGGGGATGGCAGTACGTTTTCGGTTTGTTGCAGAGCGTGCAGTGTGCTGGAGGTGAGATCGGTTGCCTGCACTCGCCCCATGAGTGCGTTGAGAGTCCCCCCGAGACTGGAATCGCTTCTTTGTGGACCCAGCAAGTCCTCTACGATGTCCTCGTCCTCCTCATCTTCCTCGTCCTCGTCCTCATCTTCATCTTCATCTTCGTCTTCATCACCACCCAAATCTTCCTCTTCTTTTGTTTCGCCGCCTTGAGGCCTCTCTTCATCCATCACCTCACTACCGGTACCGCCGCCAGAGGCCGCCAGGTCCTCGTCTGTAAATGTGGGCCCGCTGGCCAGCTCGTCGTGCTGCGACAGGTCCATCTGTGTGCGTTTTATCTTTTTCTTTTTCTTTTCACCAAGCGGCCACAGAGGAAAGATCAAGAGAAGGCGTAGATCTCGACGGCGACGGCCTCGAAGAACTTGGAGGAGCCATTGAGCGGGTCGTTTCGGAAGGTCTCACAGTACTCAGACGTCCCATGCCACAGCTCACTGAGCAAGAGCACACGCGATGAGAACAGAAGCAAAAGGGCAAAGCATTGAGGGGAGGAATGTACCTGTCGAGCCAGATGCCGCTTCCACCGCCTCCGCCGATCATGATGTCCTTCTCGTTGCCGATCATGAACAGGTCCTTGTTCGCCGTTGTCCACCCAAATTTCCTGCTCAACGCGACCCCCCCCCCACAAAACCAAACGGTCAGACAAAGCACACACGCACGCACGCAGGCTGTGCTGTCCAATCCTGACCACACAAAGAGTAGAGGGGCAGGGCAAGGTGCAGTACCGAAGCAGCGGGTGAATGGTGAAGAGGAAGCACTCGCCCGAGCCGTAGAACTTCTGGGCTTGCTTCCACCCATCGGTGAGGTAGGCTCCGAATATCTGCGTCGTGCGCACAGTGAGCAGTTCCGAACTGATGGCGCGCGCGGGGGGGTGGGGATGGAGAGAGGCACACCTTGCCCTGCTTGGTCTTAACGAGGAATACGTGGGGCGCGGACTTGTGGCACCGCCGATAGATCGACAAGATGGAGAAGCCGTCCTTGGCCGACGAGAAGTGGCGCACGGGGTTCTTGACACGGTAGCGCGAGGGCAGCCACTGCCAGATGACCTCGAACTGTTCCTGGGAGATCACCTGCGACGACTGCTTGACGGTGGGCAGGTGGGAGATCGACAGCGGGGCGTCTGTGAGCGAATCCAGCTGCGGGTTGGCCTCCTTGGCCTTGGCTTCGGCCAGCTGCACTTGCCCCGGCGCTAGTTCGGCGAACAGCGAGGCCGTGCCCGACTGTTTTCATCGCCATTGGTGAGGTCAGAGCGTCGCTACACTTGGATGGGGGGGGGGAGAGCAGGGAGGCCGTACGCTGAACAAGAACGCGTCGTCCAGGCCCTGCTCGAGGTATCGCTGAGCGATCGCCCGCAGCCGCGCCATGAATTCGTGGCCTGGGCGGATGAAGCGCAGCCGTGAGCGAAAAACTGTGGGGCAACTGTGTGGGGGCGACAGCGCCCAGCGAGAGTACGGCGGTACCATCGTTGGCCTGCAGGAGGTCCTCCTCGTTGGCCTTGAGTATGCGCAGGGCCGTCTGGTAGAGAACCTGCACGCCCTCGGCCAGCAGGTTGTCGACAACCTTGAAGACCGTCTGTTGCGGCAGCACGCCCACGAAGAGGCGTTCGAGCCACTGCTGCATCTCCTTCTGAAAATCTCGGCTGATCATCGCGTCCCTGCAGCGCCCGTTAAGGTCTGCGCTCACGTGGACCACGTCGGCGTGGTCAACCTCCCACACGCATTCCTTAAGCTGCGACTCGACGGAGTGGAGTGGAGTGGAGGCGTACGTGAGTGGACGCGAGGCAGATGCTGAGCCAAGAGCCAATCGACGAGCGTGCACAGGGTAGTCTCCACGTCTCGCTTGCTTCGGTTGACTTGCCGCTGGGTCGTCGCCTGGACGTTCTTGCCCAGCATCGATACCAACACGAAGTAGACCATCGGCTCCGGCAGATAATGGAGGAGCAGGAGCACTGGGCACGCACGCATTGGTTAGTCAAAAGAGTGAAAAAAAAGTGCGTGAAGTGGCAACTTAGGCATTAGATCAAGGTGATCTGCCTCCAAGTCTCAGGGTAGTTACCCAAGTCAGGCAGGCATGGGACGTAGTCCCACTCGGGATTACAGATGGCGAACACGGTGAGCAGGCGCTTGGCAGCCGCAGTGCCCTCGTCGTCGAGCCAGTGGCTGATCGATATCAGCTTACCGCCGTAGTTCGGGACCCTGCACACACGCAAACGTATTTCAGATTGCGCAGCCCGCTTGGATGATGAGGCGATGCATAGACCAAGCTGTTGGGGCCACATCGCCCCCGTGATCGAGCCCCCATGTTACCTTGAGAAGGTGGTGGGCACTTCCAGGCCGGGGAGAATTCTAACGGCAGCGGGCGCCGATGACGTGGTCTGGGGCTCGCTTGGGCGCGGTTCCGTGGCCAACGACCCGTCTCCGATTCCGGGCTTGCCTTCGTCGCTCTCGGCGCTCATATCCCTCTTCGCCTCGGCCTCCTGGGCGGCCAGCTCCTGCTTTCCCTCGTGAGTGATGTACACGCGTTGGAGCGCCTCTTCGTAGAGCGTTGGTGATCTCCTCGTCAGTGCAAGCGCGTCCGCCATCAACGGCCAAAGCTACACACGGTGAGCACTTCTTGACACGGGGAGTAGAGAGAGCGAGAGAGAGAGAGAGAGAAAGAGAGAGGGAGCCATACCATCGTTCGGTGCGTAGGCGCAATGCCCTGCCTGATCAAATGGCCAAACTGTTCGCGAATGAGACGCCCCGGCTCCTTTCCGCTGAACACCATTCCTTCCCATAGTTTCTGAGAGGACACCGCGTCAGAGGGCTGTGCGTGGCTGCGACACAGTCGGCGCTGCGGTGAGGTACCTCGAGCCGGGCAGAGTCCTGTGTGTATACCGGGCCGGTCTTTGCCGAGTTCATGTGGCCACTCTTGTGGGCGTTCCACACGCTGCAGTGAGAGAGAGAGAGACCGGTCACCACTCGGCGGACCGGATTGATTTATCACCACGAGGGTTCATTCGCAACCTTTGCAGTTCGAGCAACGTGATATGAGTGAGCTTGTTCTGCGCATGGTCTTCATCGTCGTCCTCGTCGTTGCCCAGTATCATCTCTCGCCTGTACTGTGCTTTGGAAGCTAGCATTCTCCTTCGCTTCTCGGCCTCGTTTTCATCGACCTCCTGCAGGATGGGAGCGCCACACGGAGCCAGTGAGCTTTGGAGCGCCATTCACACCACTTGATGTGATAGAGCACAGCATAGATGCAGCAACGCATGCTCTGGACAGGAGTACCTCTTCGCCGTCTGATTGCTCGTCCGCCACTCCCTCTTCGGCCTTCTCCTCCGACAGTTGAGTCTGTTCCATCTGATCTCTCTCCCAATCGACGCTGTCGGTCTTTCGCTCGATGAGCGAGAAGTAAACCTGCCAGAATATGTCCTCGTCGAGCTGCGCCGGCACCAGGTCATGTCTCAGCTTCTGCAGCTTGGGCACTGGGTGTCCCATTACGCGCCACGCGGTGTTGGCGGAGGCAGTTCTCGCAATGCATCCAGACGCCTAGCCAAAGGGGACACCTACCAAGGGCCAGCATGGCGGTGACGTGTTTGGTTTGCTTGGGGGAGAGAGTGTAGACGCATTCGTGGACCAGCTCTGGTGAGCACAAACCAAAGTTAACATGGCGCCACAGAGAACGAGAACGAGGGGGGCACTGGAGGGTAGGCAAAGTACTGGCAGGCTGCGGGCCTTTCGCTGTCTCGACGGGGAAGTTGGTGAATGTCGATGGATGGTCTGTCACGTTCTGTACAAAGTCCACCAGATCGGTGGTGATGGCAAGCTCCTTCTTCTCTTGCTCACTCGGCACTGCGCTCACATCCGGGCGGTGTTAGCCGGCAGCGACAGGTGCAGCCTCTAACGAGCAGAGCAGAGAGGGGAGCAGGAGCGCACATGCAACGGGCTCATCGTCCGCGAGTGGCTGGACGATGTAGGCAGCTGAAGACGACACAGCGTTGTACAGGCCCGACAGCGTAGACTCAGCCAGCCCAAGCCCCGCGCTGAGTCGCCATACCAATTGGGAGCAATAAGGAGGAGAGGGCGAGGAAGGGAGGCCGCTATTGATTGGGCACGTACTTGAGAGCTGGCACGTCCTTTGTAAAGTTTCCAAAACCCAACCAGCCCCAACCTGCAACCCGCTCACTTGATGAGGGGTGATAAAAAGCTTCGAAGGAAAGGAAGGGAAAGTACCGCCTCCACCTGCAGAGCTTTGCGCATCTATAGCAGCTTTGGGTTCCGTCTTGGGCGAAACAGATGTTTTGGTCTGATCTGGTCCTGTCAGTTCACCAGCGCTCTGGGCTGGTGCTGCAGATTTCTTTCTCTTTACGGGCACCGCATACATCTGCCCTCCAATGGTCGTCCACAGTACACCACCATCTTCGTCCTCTCCTCCCTTAGAGCCCTGCATTTTGGCTTCCTCCTCCTTCTGTGGTGCGCAATGACGCGGCGTGCACTGCTAATTCGTTATGCAGGTTTCAACGACGCTCAATCCTTCGCCCTTTCTGGGTAGCTTTTCTTTTCTGCTGCCGACCATTGGCTACAAGAATGGGGGAAGGAGGACTCGAACCCAGCAGACAACAACAAGAGCAGTAGCCAGGAGGGAATGGACATGGAAGAAAATGAGAGTGGGAAGAGTGCAAGGAGCAACAAGGCCACCTGCCCAAGGCTACATGCACAAGCAGAACTCAACCCCATGGCCAACAATAGCATGCACCACAACAAACCTTCGCCCACCTCTGCCCTCCAAGTACCTTTGTAATGTTGAGAACAAGTACATGCTGGCACTATCACTGGCATGCACAAACATGGCTTCTGTAATATCACCATCTCTTTGGGTAACACTCATGAGGACATTGGGCAGATATCCTCCACATTCTATGTAGGCCAGACCCAAATGTGCTCACTGGTTGTTATTTCCACCTTCCCTGGCAGTTATGAGGTAGTGTCATCACTGGAAGTGATGCATCACTAGCAGATAGTTCTGGTTCAGAGGTCCACAAACCAGTGCAACTAGTCCTTTTATATGAGTGATGCTTTCTCTTCCTTCCTATACCCAAAATGTGTTTAGTTGGTGATATAGAATCAGTATGAATTTTGATGTGCCCTTCTGCAGTCTCCTTGGCCACTTGGTAGCTGTGCAGCAGGTCACATAGTTACTTTTTCCTGAACACTCCATTGGTGGCATAGTGATCTCCATGTACTTTTATCAAAAATGAGACTAGTTGTAGATTCTGGAAAAAAACTATGAACTATCATCAAATAAAAGGTCCAGTCATTTTAAAAATGATTTTGATATCAAAATAGGTTTTAACTCCAAATCTCCCATTTTGTAAAGATAAAATTACTTTTGGTGAAAAATGCTAAATCACTTGGCAAATCCAAAGAAAACAAGTGATTTTTATAGCATATCAAATAAATGTCAACTTATATATCCAGCATAACCCATGTTACAATGCATACTGTGGCCACTTCTCCAACAGTAACAACAAGTATCACTTAGGACTGCAAGGGCATTAAGACAATGAATCAAACTCAACCCCAAGGCAAGTGCATTTTACCATTAATGTTCCTGTGCAGTCCTGCCCAATTTTAGATGTGCCAGCTACTCCACCCATCAGCAAAGACAGAATTTTGCAGCCTGCAAGTTCACAGTTTCAGGTGATGTATTAACCATTCAGGGGTTTCATTTTATTGCACATAACAAACAATTATTACCCTTCCTAAAATATTGTAAACTTAAAATAACAATTCTTACTTGGTCTAAAGCTGGTTAATTCACCAGAGAGCACTGCCATTTTTGACCTCTCATTTTATAATAGAGGAGGTTCACTTCATGTCCAGCAGCAAGATCAATGCTCAGACTCGACCTGAGCACTATGTGGGAATACATGGCTTTACATGGATATTCCTATTACCCTCAAGTCCATCCACAGCCCGGAGTACAGATCAAATCACATGATAAGAATAATATTTATTTGACTGGTGTCCTGCCAAAGGAAAGCAAGTCAGGGTGTTGATCGAGAGGATCACAGGAAGACGTTGGTCTTCTGTTGGATGGTCTTGCGACAGAGCGGGCACTGCGTGGTCTTGTCGCCGCAGGCCTTGCACGAGCACAGGTGGCGACAGGGGAGGAAGAGCACGCTCTTCTTCTCCGTCCAGCAAACGACGCACTGGCCGTTGGCCTCCTCCTCGCTGGCTTCATCGCCTCTCGGCATGTCGTCGACACCACCTTGCTGTTCTTCTTCTTGGGCCGCCAGCTCTCGGGCAAGCTGTTCATCAGCTTCTTCCATCTTTCTCCGCTTGATCACTTCGGCTTCTTCATCTTCTTCATCGTCATCATCATCGTCCTTCTTGGACTCTTCTGGGTCCACGTCGTGCTTCCTCTTCTTCTCACCCTCGACTTCCTCTCCTTTATTTGCTTCCTTGTCGGCTACCGGGCCGGGGAAGAAGGGCTGCTCGACATTGTGAACGGTCTCGAGGAAGGTAAGCTCGTCATTCAGCGAAGGATCTTGGATGACCTCCATCTCCTTCTTGTAGAACGCTGTAACACCAACAACCATCAAGGTGAGTTGTGCAACGCAGTCTTATGGGCATGAGAGACGTGTGTACCGATGAAGTCGTTGAGCAGCTGGAAGCGGTTCGCAGGCGTGATGAGCGACAGATAGCGCGTGGGCATGGGCGCAGCAACTGTGGTGGCCATCGAAGGCAGACCCAGCGTCTGGTTCCTCACCTCCAGATATGGCCTGATAAAGTCGGTGTAGTAGACCTGCAACACAAAGGCAAAGGTGAGTCTAGGGCCGTCAGTGCGACACAACAGTGGGGGGTTCGCGTACAAGGAGGACAGCCTTCCGGATGCCAACGTCATCAATGTGGCCCTCCTTGAACCGGAGCTGCTTGGTATCAGTTTGCTCGATGCCCAACAAGTTGTCCCACTTGGACCTGAATGAAAGAAGCTATGAGTAAGCCAAGGCTCTGCGAGAGCAGTGGGCCGCAGAGCCCATGATGAAGGGGTAATTCGTACACGAGCGTGAAAGGGGTGTCGAGGCCGGCAGGCTCCTTCTGGCCGACCTTGAACAGAAAGAGGCCGCCCCGCGTCTCACCCTTCTCGTTTTGAGTTGAAGGGAAGAGTGTGGAGTGCTTAGCCTGGCCGCCGGGCTGTAGATTGCTCACCTCGGGCGAGCCGTAACCCGAGTGAAGCTGCCACACGTCAGAGTCGATACCGAGGCTTACGTTGAAGCCAGTGGGCGTCTGGTTGCAATGGAAAAAGGCATGAGTCTGGGCTGAGGGTTGAGATGAAGTCTGAGAGCTCCCAGGCCACACATACCACGGTGTAATCGAACTCGTTGTCGATCATCTCCCGGAAGTCCTTGTTGGAGATGACGGTGGCGTAGTTGCAGCCCGGAGTCTTGCTGGTCTCCTCCACGGTGTCACGAGCCAGGTCCATGCCGATGCCAATGATCGTGGACCACAGCGACACCTCGGAATTCTGCTTGACCGTGGCGATGAACTTTCTCTCGTCCTCTGAACCAGCTTCCATATCTGTAGGGCGTAACGAACACCAGTGAGCCGACCAATAGCAATGATATGTGAGCGCATCGCATATTCCTCGTGCAGCATACCGGTGAGGAAGAAGACACGACTCGACCTGTTGGGACCCTCCTCGGCCTTGGCAAACATCTTCGTGGCCGCCTTGAAACCTTCACACACAAACGATTGCCAGTTAGGAACGAGGCCTCAAGAAGAGAGGGACAGCAAAACTGGAGTGCACACCTTCGGTGAGTTCGGTGCCACCACATGCGCGGAGCTTGAGGATGGCCTTCTCCAGACCGACCTTCTCGATCTCGGCCCACTTGGTCAGCGGCTGCAGCACTGATGCCTTGTTGTTGAAGAGCACCAGGCCGAAGGCGTCGTCATCGCGTAGCTGCGTAAGCAGGGTAAGCAGGCAGTCCTTGGCTACCTGGAGCTTCTTCTGCCCGCCAGCGCCGACCGACTCGGACTCGTCATCATCGTCGTCGTTGTCGTCGTCGTCTCCGCGGAAGGTACTGCCCATCGAGCCGGAGATGTCAAGCGCCACCACCAGGTTGAGCGCGGGCCGGTTGCTGTGGCGGCCCTGCGGGTTGGTCTTCATGCCAATGCCGTCGTACTTGGAGTTGTAGCTTACGCCGACCCAGCAATCCTCGGCCTGTGTGAGCGGGTCACGGGTGTGGGCCTGGGCATAGCGGCACTTGACCTCCTCGTCCCTCTCCCTGTCACCCGTGATGAAATAGTGCGCGTAGAACGCAGTGTCGTGGGTGCCGGTGTAGGTGATCTCGGGGATTAACTGTGGTTGTTGCTCCATTTCCTCGCCGCTGGGCATCGCCTGTGCCTTCGCATAACGTCTCCTGCCACGCTTGTTGGCGATTGCCTGCGGCTTTGCCAACCCACCACCGGCCTTGCCCTGTTGCTGCTGCTGCTGTTGGGCTGCGGCGGCATACTTGCGCGGCGCCTTCCCACCGACGCTCTTCCTCGCCGTCTGCTTGGTGCGGGCCATGGTGTGAGCTGGTCTGGGCGAAGAAAAGAATGAATTAAAACGAGGGCCAATCACGGTATTTATACCTGGCCTAGGCTTCGGCGAAAGGGGTGGCGGTGGCATTTTTCCGGACAGCGAACCCATGCACCCACACCAAGCCGGTGCGCAGCCCAATGAAGAATCACAGGCGACCTTGTCGAGGAGGTCACATGTTGTTCTTTTCCTTTTGATTCTTCACACAGCCATTGGGCGAGTTTGTGTTTCTCCCCTCTTGCGCACCCTCGTTCACGCTGGCCTTGACGTAGCTTTGGTTTTTGTTTTGTTTTTTTTTTTTTTTTGTTAACAAAATGTCGACACCTAAACGCTTTTTGTTCGTCACACAATACAAGATCAACACAGGCCCACGCTCTGGCGTGAAGTGCATGTCTTTGGCACCCACGCTGTTTATGTACACTATGGTGAGCCTCGGTTGTGGTAATGGGCAGGTCAGTCGTCGATGATGATCACAACGTCTTCCGACTTCTTGCCATCTTGTGAACAGGGAGCCGCGGTCGAGGTAGTCGTGTTCGCCGCGGGAGCAGAGACAGGAGGGAATGGAGGCTGGCCTTGAGGCATTCCCGCAGCGGCGAGGGTGAGAGGGTAGAGGTGTTGAGCGAGGAGGTTGGAAGTGTCGAGGTTGTGTGCGGAAGGAGGGTAAGGCGGCATGGGGAAATGATAGAGAGGCGTGGGCGCCGCGGAGCTGGCCAGCAGGGCAGCCTGTGACGGCTGGGCAGAAGCGGCAACCGAGGCAGCTGATACAGGAGGCTCGGGAAGACCCAGCATACCGCGCACCTGTGAGGCAAGGAGCAGCAGATTACCCAACGTGGGATCTTCACAACTCAAACTTGCCCACTGTATGTACATAGAGAGTGTGCAGATGGAGAAGGAGAGAGGAGCCATAGCCTCGCTGATGAGTATGTAGAAGCAAGTGGAATGCAATGCCATGTGTTGCACCAAGTGCGTGTCGGTGCACGATATGAAAGAGGAAGAGGATAACACGAACCGCTTGCGGGTTCATGGAGGGTAGAGTGGGCACGTCGGGCTGGGTCGGCTTGGGTGGACCATCCCTCTGCTGTGACCCCGTCACTGCTTCTTGTGCGTCTTCCACAACCCGTCGCATTTGCTTCAGGTCTGCGTGTTGGAGTCATCCGTGATAAGTACAAGATCACGTTCCGGAAAGAAAGTGAGGCCTATTTGGGTGGGGGGGACCTTTGCGCAGGCGGGCGGCGAGCTCTAAAATCTCGCTATCATCTGCAATCGTGTAAATGTTTCGCACATCCGGAAGCATGCGCTCGGTTATACTGACAATGGACGACACCTGCTCCTCATCCATCTTCGCAACAAACAAAAAAGAAGAGAAATCTTTTTTCCCCGGCTTACGAGCTTGGTTTTGTTGGTAAGAGTACAGGCGCGGTCCGCAACAGAGTTGAGGTGATCGAGGATGAGGATGGAGGACCCCTTGACTGCCTTTGCGCCGAGGGCCGTCTAGTACTTAAAGACGTTGTTGGAGATGGACTGGGCGAGCGAGAGGACCTCGAAGGGCTTCTTGCCCTGGATGACCTCCGCAGTCTCCGGGCACGAGTTGGTGGTGTAGAAGTGATGGAAGGGCTGCTCCGCGTCCTTGGGCTGTAATCACGCGCCAAGGTAAGCACCCCCGGGGGGTCGAAGGTTTTGAGCGACAGAATAAGAGAACGCACCTCGGTGAACCTCTTCCAGCTTTCGAGAGGGAAGACGGCATGAGTGACAAACGCGCTCACCTTAGCAGCCCCGAGTCTGTACAGGCCATTCTTGCACTCGATCAAGGTGCCACCTGGCATGTGAACGACGTGTTTGAGTGCAGCGGTTCCAAAGGGCGTTAGGCTCGCTGGCGACGGAGGCAATGTACCCGTCTTGACCAAATCGTCTATGATGAAGACGTGACGGTTCTTGATCTCTCCCTCCTTGACCGAGACGATCCTCTTGTCGCCCTCTCTGATCTTGGTGCAAATCACCAACTTTGTGGACCGCAGCGGCCCATAAGCAGACGCATGTCAGCGTTCATCAAGAAGGGAAGGGATAACCAAACGAAACGCGCGTGTACGGTGGTGGCACCTCGAAGCCGGCAAACATCTTGCCGAATCTCTTGCAGGCGCCCTCGTCGGGAAAGGCAATGGAGATCTCTTCATGGCTGTGGACGGCCTCCAGCTTGCTAATGAACAGCGGCACGGCGCTCACCAGCAGCGGCACGGACGTGTCGCCAAAATAAAACCTGCAGTGAAGAGGCCACACATCGGTCGGAGAGCACAGCGAGCAGAGTACGGAGGATTGGGTACTCCACACCTGTTCTGAAGGGCGTGGATGTCGTAGATGATGAGCTTGGCCGGACCTCGTTGGGTGAGAGGGATGTTGGAGAGCAGGCGCGCGAAAGTCACCGCCGTAGCGATCTGGCCCTCGCTGTCCACGCGCTCCATCGTTCTGTGAACAGAAAGAGAATGAACGTCGGAAGGCACCTGACACGTTGTTCAAGGCGACAAGGCGACATCGAAACAGAGAAAGGAGTACCCGGTGGGGAAGTAGGGGCACACCAGAATGAGCGACTTGACGAGGTATTTGGGCAGTGCATACAGCACTGTTGAGAAGGTCTTTGTTAACTGAGCACCCAAGAGGGAGGAGAAGGCCAAGGACCGTACCAGCGAGCTGAGCGAGAAGCGAGGACGGGTTCAGGAAAGACGCCAGGAAGACGACGTGACGGCCGCGAATGGAGTCAACGTGATTAATGAAGAGATTGGGAAAACCGTCCTCGAAGTTCTTCCATTCGATTTCACCAGGGAAGAGGAGCGCCTGGTTGCCTGGCAGTTGCAGGATCTCTTCGGCCAACTTCTTCATCTCAGGGCTATGAAAGAGCACGATCTTCTTTCCCGAGGGGAACGCAAAACCGCCACCATCTTCTGTCCTAGGAATCTCTCTGCTCTCCCGAAGCCACTGCATTCTCGCTTCCCTTCTCTACTCGGTCTTACAAACAATCAACCGCAGCAAATTTGGAAGGGTTCGCAGAAATCCAAACATTCTTGCCAATGTCGACAAATATGAGGGTGGCGCAACCGAGGCTAAATTTCGCGCAAGGAGACACGGCCGACAACAACCCGCGCAAAGCCCGCACGCACAATACACACCAACTCGCCTTCTTTAATCAAAGCATCACCTTCGCAACCAGCTCTCGACTCAACCAGCCGCGGCCATGGGCTTCTTCACCAAGCAAAAGTATGACTACGCCGGTATGCTGGCCGTGAGGCTGCAGAAGTTCATCATTTTCCTTTTCGTACGTCCCCTCTTCGGCACTTTTTGTTGTAATTACCCGAATCTATTAATGACGATCAACGATATGTGACTGTCCAGCTCTTGAGCCTCATCTGGTTCGGCCTGCACGTCCATGGTATGGTCAAGCACGGCCAGTTCTACGCCGCTCCCTTCATCGGAGCCAATATTAGCTGGTATGATTGCTTCTTTTTCTCCGTTTTGTGCATTAGGCATCAAGATCCTTGCTTACTTTACCTTCGGAGTGCAGGCTCATCATGTATGCGGGCTTCGTTGGCGCATACAGGCGCAACACCGCGCTCCTGATGTTCTACTTCATCGTTTCCCTTCTGGGCGCCCTCGCCCTCATTGCTGGCTTTGTTGTCGCCTCGGTTGGTATCAGCCTGGCTGTTCTCCATGACTGCCAGGAAACCGCCGGCTGCGACGCCCGCGCTGAGGCCCCCAAGGACGTCACCGTTGTCACCGCTGTCGTCTTTGCCTTCACCATCGTGCCTCTCCTCCTTAAGGCACGGCTCACCCTTGTCTTCTGATCCTGTGCACACCTTCCCACCTCCTTGCCTCTAACACTTCCTTATGTTTGCAGGTTGTGGGTGCCGTTCTCGCCCTTGTCACCAGGCGCGAGATTCTCATCGCCCGCGCCGAGTCCGCCGCCAAGCAATCGTTGATGGAGGTACCCCATACCGTTGATCTTCCCCTCGGTTGCAAAGGCGGAGGGTAGAAGGCGGAGCGAGGATGCTGACGCGCCTCTTTCGTGGCTTTCACGAACTCTCTTTGGCTGCCAGGAGGGCATCACCATCCCCGCCGACGAGGTGGTCGAGTCCCCCAAGGCCGAGAAGGTCGACGCCCCAGAGATGCCCCAGGTGCAGGCTCAGTACATCCCCATGCCCGCCTTCTACCCTCCCTCAGGCCAGGTACGCTGTCGTGTTTTTCCCAAGGTTTCGCAGCTGGAGCTCCAGTGCCTCACTCCGTGTTTCGTGCTGCAGCAGGTGGATCCTCAGGCGTGGCAGGCGCAGGGCTTCCAGCCTATGGGCGCCTACTCCCAGCCCATCGTCTATTACTACTACCCTGCCCCCCAGCAGCAGTAGGCTTCCCGCGTGCCGACCTCGTAGCGCGCTACTACGACCTCGCCTTACCCCCCTCCCTCACAATCCACGGGGAGGCCAGCAAGGCGTTGTCTCGGCCGTCGTCATCACTTCGACCGCACACAGACACCACACCACGTTTGTCCCCGTTAGCCTGTATTTAGATGTTTTCTTGCCCTCGTCTCTCGATTAAAGTGTTTATGACCTTCCCGCTGGTGAACGTGAAGTCCCTCTTTGTCCAAGCCTAGTCTCGTGGCCGCTTCGTCTTGGACGTCGCGCGGGATGGTGATGCGGGGTGCTTCTTCCCCGCTGTTGGCGATGACCTCGCGTTTACTCTCTCCTCCTTGTCGGCGTGGTCATGCAGGTAGTCCGTTTGCGACTGGACCGCGATCGCGTGGAGACAGGTTAGACTGCGCGCACAAGCGAGCGTCGACATCGCTCTGTGTGGCCGCGAAGCATGCGTACCAGCTGATACGTGAGCACGCCTCCCTTGCTCGCGCCCTTCCTGTCTGCCTTGTCGTTGCTTTCCTTCTCGTCAAGCAGATCGGTGAGGAAGTCGGGCAGCCGTCCAGCCCCTCCTTCGTCTACTCCACCATCGCTCCCGGCGTCTGTCTGCAGGAACGACACTTCGGGCAACTGCGAGAACGGAAAAGAGGCCTGCGATGCGAGCGGGTCGCCCAGAACGCTGAACGTGGTCGGGCTGTCTCCTCCTCCCTGCAGCACCGGTGGCGCACTGCGTCAGCGTGCCCTTGGTACTACGCAGTGCGAGAAGAGAGGGCGCACCATGGTGGCTGCATAGGAAGGTTGTTGCGTCTGTTGTGACGCGTCATCGAATGCAAACGCATCTGGTGCACGGGCTCTCCGCTTGCCGGCAGCTCCCACGCTCTTCGGAGACTTGGCTGCCGCCGCAGCAGGACGCTTCGTTTCGTCAACCAGGGGTAGGATGCCCTCCAAGGCCTGCTTGAAGTGAAAGTCAAAATCATGCTCATTGATGTCTTCTCCCTCCGAATCCACACCGCTGCTGTACTCCTCATCGTCCGCTCGCAAGACGGCGTGTTTGTCCGCCCGCGCCCGCCACAAAATCCCATTCGTGTCGTACGGACATGCTTCCATCTTTTTGCTTCTCTTCTTTTCTTTCGTTTTTTGCAAGAACGTTCTTTTTGATGTACATATGAACAACCGTAATCGCAAAGGCGAGCCGCAGCACAAGGCGCTGGCAATTGCGCAGCGCTTCAAGGCAAATCGCTAAGGCTCTTAGGGGCAGGAGGAGCACTGAAATAAGGAATTAATCAACTTGCCAGATTTCAATAGGCTGGGGGGGAAGGAGATACCCAAGGTCAAGCTTGGCCTTATACTTGCCATCCTGGCCCGTGTGACCTCCGCCAGAGTTGCCGGTAGTCTTCCACGTCTTCTTGATCGGTTTCTGCATGAACACACCATATTAAGAACTGCTCACCACACCCTCCCAAACAACAAAGATCATACAGGCTGCTGGTCCTTAATCTGCTGCTCAAAGAAAGCCTTCTTGTCTGACATGTTGAGTTGCCGTAGGGAATGAGAGAGGGTGGCGCGGTTCGACGGGAAGAGCAACAAAGGAATTACTCGGATTTCTGGTTGCGCCAACCAGAAATGAACGTTCATTTCTGGTTGGCGTGGTGTGGTGCCATGCGTGCCTGACCACAATGAGCTGACCTTGCGCCACTTTAATCCCAGCAACACAGCGGTGGAGCTTAGTTGGAAGGTGTCTTGGCAATCTGAGGTCCATCGCGCGCTGGAAACGCCGTGTCACTGCCCTCCTCTTCTGCCTCTACCGTTATCTCTTCCTTCTCCTTGCCCCACGTGCTGGTCTCGGCCAAAGTCGGTGTTGGCTGCGAGTGATTCTCGGGCACAAGCGGGCCCACTATACAGGTGCGCAGAAGGCTTTCTCCGTTCACCCACTGATGGGTTGCATCTGCTCACGAACGTAATTTCGCCCATCAAGACAAGGCAAGCAAGTGGAGAATGGCGGATACGTACTGAATAGCCGCGTCGCATCCTTACCGGCAACCTTGAGCAATATTGAGGCGCCTGCCCACGCGACCAACGTCAACAGATATCAGTTGAATGGGTTTTTTTTTTGGTTTTCTTGTGTATCAAAACTTACCGCCGGGGTGGAAGTCGAGGTAGGGGGTGATGTTGTAGACCCTGCCGTTGAAGACGATCCAGGCATCGTCCGGCTTGTTATGCAAGGCGAGTTCGGAAGGGGTGACCTTGTGCTGCAGCCCTCCCAGCCCATTGGTTATCTTGCCCGTCGCACATAGCCTACCCCAGTCGCCCAACGTGTGTCCTGGCTTCAGTGGCTCCTTCCTTCGCCGTCCGCTCACCTTGCCCTCTGCCTCCTGCGCCATCTTCTCGTCTTGTGCCTTTTCTTTTTCTTTTCCACACACAAAAAACAGCTTTTCTTTTGTTCACCGCGTTGAATAGCCCAAAAAGAATTACGCGAGGAGGAAACACGTAGTGCTTTGGTGGAAAAAACAACAACAACCAGTGCTGCAAGATGGAGGACCAGAAGAAGGTACCACGGCGAATGCTGCGAGAGTGGGTGATTGGAAATTGCTGGTAATACTGGCTTGTGTGCGCACAACTCATCCAAGCGCCCTTATTGCTGGGTCACCAGTACCTGAACGAGCTTAGATTTTTGACTCCCGAGGAGATCACTGCTCTGGCAGACAAGATTATCGCTAATTCCACGAAGGTACCTCTGTTACCTCAAGGAGCCAGGGACTTTGGTCTGATGCCAACTGTTTTCCACCCGGGCTGCAGATCCAAGATGCAGTGGCAGCGGTGCAAGAGGGGCAGCATTCATTCGCGAACACGGTGAAACTGCTGGCCGATGATGAGCTCATCAGTGACACTCTTGCGGCCAACTGCTACTTCCCTTCCTACGTCTCCATGGACAAAGCCACCCGGTATGCTAATATGGGGATCGCTTGTACCCACGTTCGTCGTGGCCTGACGTGGACGTGGACATACAGGGAAGCGAGCACAGAAGCGAACAAGAAGATTGAGGCGTTCGGCATTGAATCGAACATGCGCGAAGACGTCTACCAGTCGCTCCTCGCGTATAAGGCCAAGGGCGAAAAGCTCAGTCCTGTTGACCAGCGCCGTACGCTCTCCTTCTCACTTGACTTGGATGCCTTTCTTCTTAGGTGGCTTGTTATTGACGCTTGCCTCGGATCTCTGTCCATGCCACAGTTTTGGACAAGCAACTTGAGACCTTTGAAAGGAATGGTCTAGCCCTTCCCAAGGAGGAACGCGAGAAGCTCAAGACCATCAAGAAAAGTAAGCCATGTTTTATTTCCCGTGTCTGGCGTCTGAAACTCATGCACCATTTGTGCACAGAGATGTCGGAGCTATGCATTCAGTTTCAGCAGAACATCAACGAGGACAAGACCTCCCGCGAGTTTACTAAAGACGAGTTGGCCGGCCTGCCCGACGACTTCCTCGAAAACCTGGGCAAGTCCGAGGACGGCCAAAAGTGCGTGTCCAATGGAACTTGGGTTGTATTGAATACGTGTTAAGCGCTCCTACATACAGGTACGTGGTCACGCTGAAGTACCCTGAAGTCTTCCCTGTACTGCAAAAGGCTACGAATGAGGAGACGCGTAAGACCATGGAGTTTGCCGATTCAACGCAGTGCATGAAGGAGAATACGCCTCTCCTCGAGGAGGTCATCAAGCTGCGGCACCGTATGCGCTTCCCCCTTACGCAACTCTCATCATCATTTGGACAAGCATATCTGACGAGCGCGACATCGTCCTTCACAGAGGCCGCCCAGATTCTTGGCTTCCCCACTCACGCCGACTACGTTCTCAAGATCCGAATGGCCAAATGTATGTTCACCTTTACTGGCTTTCATGCACACTTACACTCACCAACTCGCGCACTTCAGCTGTGCAAAACGTGCTCGAGTTCGAGAATGCGCTGAAGGACAAGCTTATCCCCTTTGGCCTGAAGGAAAAGGAAAAGCTTCTCAAGCTCAAGGAAGAGGAGAAAGAGGCATTGGGTCTCCCGTTCGACGGTGAGATCAACGGCTGGGACTTCCGGTACGCACGGATATATATTCCTTTCAAATTCGCTTTTGCTCATGTAAGTCAATCGGCACAATGCAGATACTATCATCGCCTGCTGCTAGAGAAGGAGTACGAAGTCAACGATGACGAAATCAAGGAGTACTTCCCCATCGAGGTCGTGACCAAGGCTCTTTTGGGTATGGCTATGCTAGCACTTCTTCGGCAAACTGCGTGGACTTTACTCACGTGCTGGCCAAACAACACACGACCGACTGGACAGAGATCTACCAGGAGATCCTCGGGCTGAGGTTTGAGGAGGTGGACAAACCTTATGTGTGGCATGAAGACGTGAGACTCTTCTCCGTGTATGACCAGGGCTCCAGCGACTTCGTGGGCCATTTTTACTTGGATCTCTACCCCCGGGATGGTACGAATGGGCCACTGGGCTTCTAGGCCCACACTTCCATCGAAACGCGTTGCCTAACGAGACATCCCTCCAGGCAAGTACACCCATGCTGCGGCCTTCCCGCTCCAGCCTACGGCGATCAAGCCCGATGGCTCGCGCCAATACCCGGCCGCTGCTATGGTAGGCTTTGCCCTCCTGATGACCAGTTGAGTGGGAGCTGCACGCCAACAGTCATTCATCTTTGTTTGTTTCCCCAAGGTGGCAAACTTCTCCAAGCCCGGCAAGGATCGGCCTTCGCTTCTCAAGCACTCGGAAGTGGTCACCTATTTCCATGAGTTTGGGCACATCATGCACAACATCTGCTCCACTGTCCCCTACAGCCGCTTTTCCGGCACTTCTGTGGAGAGGTGTGAATTCATCTTATTCTCACTTGCTGTTTGGGTATTACTGGTTCTAATCGCGGTACGCATCAGGGATTTCGTGGAGGCGCCGTCGCAGATGTTGGAGAACTGGTGCTGGGAGAAAGATATTTTGTACAGGCTCTCTGGCCACTATAAGGACACGTCGCAGCACCTTCCCGACAACTTGCTCTCCAAGATGGTTGCCGCCAAGAACGTCAATACTGGGCTTCTCAACCTCCGTCAGGTACCATGCTCGCGCCTTCCACACGTTTTCGCGCCTCACCCTCACCGCACTCGCCTGTTCGCCGCCGCAGATCTTCTTCGGGCTGTACGACCAAACCATTCACTCGCAGCCGGAGACTGACACGGCTGCCCTCTGGCACAAGCTCAAGACCGAAGTCTCTCTTGTGGGCAGCACGCCTGGTACTCCTCGCCGACTCTCCTTCCCAGGAAAGTGCGAATGTACTCACGTGACGAAACCAGGAACCAACCCCTCGGCCAGCTTCGGCCACCTGGCAGGCGGCTACGACGCCCAGTACTATGGGTATCTCTATTCGGAGGTCTTCTCGGCCGACATGTTCAGCCGCTTCAAGAAGGAGGGCACACTCAGCCCCAAGGTACCTTCCTCCATCCTTCTTCGCGTGCCCTACGTGCGTCGGCTGAATACGAGTTGCTATCGATCTACGCAGGTGGGCAAGGAGTACAGGGACATCATTCTCGCGCGGGGTGGGTCAGTTGACAGCATCACCTCTCTCGTGGAGTTCCTCGGAAGGGAGCCCACGCAGGAGGCCTTCCTCGAGCACCTGGGCCTCACTGAGCCGACCAGCGCCTAGACACCACCCTGGCTGCGAGCTGCTCTCGTTTTTTTAATGCGCGATTTCTGGCAGCGGTAAATGGCCATTTTCGATAACAATTAATTGTTCAGCTGAGGTCATAGGCCACTTGCGTGGCGTGAGCGGCGGAGTCAGCCAGCCTCTTTGTGGTCGGCTCATCGACGGCAAGCTCCATGGTGACCTCCTTCCACATGCTGCTTCGGCTCACCTCCACGAACCCGAGGCCCGTAAAGAGCGCGATAGAGGGCGCGTTCTCCTCGGCGATCTTGGCCACGAACTTGCCCACCCCTGTAGCCACAGGCCAGTTCACTCTCCTGTTCTCTCTCTCCCCCCAGTGAAGTACCTTGCGTTGTGACGGCGTAGTTCATCACGAGGAGCATAGCTTCCTTGCCTAGGCCCTTTCTTCGACTGCGCTCCTCGGCGGTCATGATGTTGACCTCGCCCACTATCACCCCATCGTCCTCATCCTCGCTCAGGAACAGGTCCACATCACCAGCCATCGCTAGACAACGCCGGCGTCAGCGCACCGCAATATGTACGCGTGTGCGACCCCGAGAGAGACCTCGTACCGTATCTCTGTGTGCTCTGCGCGTTGATCGCGTTCTCTTCCGGGATACTCTTGTCCAGGATGATGAAGATACATTCTGCAAGAGAGAGGAGTGCGTGAGCCTAGAAGCCAACACGGGACAAATGGAGAGGATGCACACTGGTGGGATCGTCGTGCCACGTCCGCTGCATGTCGTGCACGTCCTCGAGGGCCATGTCTTCTGACGCTGTCATCTCTGCATTCGCACGACAGGTCATCACCCAGCGAATTAAAAAAAATAACTTGGTACCATAAGACGTGCCTTGGATGTAGGGGTCCTTCATCCACTGATGGTAACTGCAACAATAAGATTTATTTTAATTTAATCCAAATGAACGTCTGAAAGAAATCATTCGCCGTACGTAGAGACGTGTTCCTTGCGGTAGGGCACCAGCACAACCTTCTCACCGACAATACATATGTTGTGCGTGTCTTTCATCGTGACCATCAAACTCGATAGGAAAACCAGAAGAATAAGGCGGCAGAAATAACAAGGCCGCACGTGCAGCGTACACAGAACGCGCAGCAGATGGATGAACTCGACCTTGTGCAGGTGCCGAGACAAAAGATGGAGCTGCTGTTGAACAAAGTTAGCGCGCTGGAGGCAGAGCTGAAAGAAGTGAAGGACACGCTGGCGCAGGTGCTTGTCCTGGTGACCGCCATGCAGCAGTCACAAGTTGTTGACTCTCCTACAGGCCCATCACCCTTACTAGACCTGCCAGTAGAGGTGCGCTCTAGACTTGCCAAACCGTTCAAACCCTAACCGCAAGCGTTTGCATTGCTTCAGATTTTGCAGCGCATCTTATACTTCCTCGATGATCGGGCCCTTTACTACGCCTCCAAGACCTGCTCAGCCATGTATAACGTGTCTGGTAGGCTTCCTCTCTTCCTAGGATACCAGCGCCACCAGGATGACGCCTGTAAGCGTGCAGGGAGCAACATGATATGGAAGGGCAAGTTTGCAAGCAAGTGGCCAGCCTTCTACGAGACGTTCCTTCTTGAACAAAGAGAGAAGGAGGAAGGTGACGTGGTCGAGCTTGCCGAGGGCACCTACAAGCGCCTCTTCAAGGAAACCAGCCTGGGTCGTCGGTCGTGGCGCGTGCAGGTGTCCCACCCCTCCGCTCTCGCAACGGAAGCTTCCCATTGCTGATTCCCTTCTCTTCCAAGGTGTACAAGAGAGACTTGAATGAAGGATTCAGGGCCTCGTTCACCGACGCCACGGTGTGCCTCGATCCCTTCACGCTGACCTACGTCGCCATCTACTTCCCCAACCCCGTCCAAGGCGCGTCAATGGGTGCGCAGACTCCCTATGTCTAGCGATGGCCACCGATCTCTCACCACTGACCAAGCTGCTGGTCTAGAACGGGGAATCGACTGGTCACGCATCCGCTCCGTGCCGCCCGAGCTGTGGGGCTTTGACTCCAACCAGATATGGAACGGCACACCGGTGGAAGAGGTGCGCCCTTTTACCTTTGCTTTGCTTTTGTGAAACGTTCTCACCGTGCTGCGTGGGGGAGATGCAGCTCTCTGTTGGAACAAAGATTGAGGTGCAGTGGGCCTTCACGCCTGAGCTGCCGCTGTGTTGGTGGTACGGCGAAATAGCCGCGATCGAAGACGAGCCAGAGCCAGGTGAGCACTTCCATCCACCCATTGCTGAGCTAGTCGAGGGGCTAACTCCGGGCACGCCCTTCTGCAGAGATGGACACCGAGGCGCCCAAGCATAAGAGGAAGCGGATATCGCTGGCCTTCCTGCAGTACCCCGAGGACAGCATCTGGGCCAGCGCCACTATGCCCTATCCTAACCTTGACAAGGAGGTACTCCCTGTGCGAGGTTTCTACGGGGGCATCCGCGTGATCAAGCGGCCGCAAGACCTCGCCTTTTGGGCCAACCTAAAGAAGACCGGTGCCTGGTAGTGCGGCGCCATTCTTCTCCGCGTTCCTCTTGAGCTTTCTTCGTTTGGAAGGCAGCTACTTCGCTGGTAGGAAGGCCAGTTAATTGCTGAAATTTTGGGCGGACGCAGGCAAACATGTTGTACAAGCGTGTAGAATGGAGTCCGCAAGACGCACAACGACATTTGAGCAAGAAAGCAGTGGCTACAGAATATGATGTCGATTATGTCACGATACGCTTCTACCAGCGACTCGACGACCTCGCTCGCAATAGGAAAGAAAAGAGTCTACCCGCTCTCGGGAGAGCAACAAACGCGGAAAAGAGAGAAGTCGCTCCAAGCAGAAGCGGTAGCTGGGTCCGAGAAGGAACACGGCTTCCGCATCAAGTGCTTCCTTGAGATGTGCCAACGCCATGATGGTTCGTGCACTCTGCTCGTCTGGTCGCTGTCTCACGTGTAGCGCATAGACTTCATCAGCAGCTCAACCGCGATCGACGGATACATATTAGCCTTAGCTTCTCTCTACATGAAGCGGGCTGGGCTCAGCAAGATCGGCTACACCAAGGATTGTTACTTTTTCTTTGCTCTCTACCTCGCCATCGGTACCTTCACGCCCCCAGCATGACAAGCTCTCTACCCAGCGTGACTGTATGCTGCACAGAGACCGAGGAAGACCTTCCCAGAGGAGCCGAGGAGATCCTGCGCTACCTGCTCGGTCCTGCTCCCCATTCCCAGAACGCGCACGATCCTGCGGCGAAGAAGCCTATGGAGTGGGAAAGAAGACTCGGTCTCTTCCTCACCGGCAAAGACAAGGTACGTGCTACAGGACTCTGTGCCCTTCGTTCTCTGAGTGCTGATCGTGGAGCAGTTCTGGGCAAGGCTTGATTACCGAACGTGGATGTCTGAAGAGAAGTGCAGACGAGAGATGAGCCGATTCCCGAAGCACAACAAGTTCATCCGTCGGCAGCGAACACCAGAAGACATGGAAGATTGGTGACCTAACCCTAAGGCTACTTCTGGCTCACGGTGCGCTGTAAAGAGCAGCTTTGTGAAGAAGAGTGCGAGCGTGGCATCAAATTGCCTTTTCTTTAGCTGCTGGGCAGCTCCGCTGGTGGCTCAGGGGACATGATGTCCGCGCTCGGGCTGTAAAGCACGACCGGACGCACGGGCCCCTCGTCTCCTTCGCCCTCCTCCGACGTTGACCGAAGTTTGGCCTGATCGTCGACTCCTTTGGAGTCGCCGTTGGTCTCGCCCGGGTAGAGCGCCTGCACCTTCATCGTCATGAGGAGGTGCACGATCTCCTGGAACGAGGGGCGCTGGGCGGGGTCCTCCGACCAACACCGCACGATGAGCTCCCGCAGCGGCTGCGGTGCGCTCCTTGGTACCTCGGGCCGCAGGTGCTTCGAGCCCACTTCGAGCACCACCTGTGCTCTCCCCCCCCGCGGTCCCAACATACCAAGGTCAGCACCAGCGCCGCCGTCGTGCCCTGCTCACTGCGGCCCCGTACCTGGAACGGTGGCATGCCGGCGTGTGGATCCTCGCGCGTGACGCATTCCCAGATGACCACGCCAAAGCCAAATATGTCGGCCTTCTCGGTGTAGAGCTCGTTGCGGAGCACCTCTGGCGCGGTCCTGCGGTTGATTCGCGAAACAGTGAAAGGTGTCCACAGCGACGGTGGCGGCCAATGAAACAAACGCTGGAGAGAGGCTGGCAGTGCTGGGGGGAGCTCTGATCATACCATGAAGGGGTGCCGCAGGAGGTCATCTGCGAGATGGCCGGTCGGTCGGTCAACATCTTGGACAGCCCAAAGTCGCACACCTTGCACGTCCAGTTGTTGTCGAGCAGCAGGTTATGGGACTTGATGTCGCGGTGGATGACGATCGGCTCGCAGCCGTGGAGGTAGGCCATCCCCTTGGCGGCGTCGAGAAGAATCTTGCGAACGATGGGCCAGTCCAGCTGCACGGTCCTGCGGGTCATAGTCACCATCGTTAGAACACGCAGCCCATTGCGGCGTGAGATCCAGAGAGGGCGAGACGAGAAGCAGCGTACTGGTCGTGCAGAATCTTGTAGAGCGAACCCTTGGGCATGTACTCCATGACGAGGCACAGGTCGGGAGGCTCCATGTATGTGGACAGGAGCTGCAGGATGTTCGGGTGATGCAACGACCTGCGACCCCCACAGAAATCAACAAATGATATGAGAGGAAGATTAATCTTGCGTACTTCATGATGGAGGCTTCTTTGTGGAAGTTGTCCAGGAACGCGGCTGACTCGTCTTCTCGCAGCTCAATGAAATAGCCGGGAAGCTTCTTCACCGCCACCACCGTTCCCTGCCACATTCCTGTTCACATCACACACGCGCGCGCGCGCCAGCAGCAGTATGCAGCGGAATTGTGAGGAGAGGGAGAGGTGTATGTGCGCCCTTCGCCACAGCGCAGAGCGAAGCGGGAGAGGGTGCCTTTGAAGACGTCGCCATAGCTGCCTCGGCCGATACGGCCGAGAATCTTGATTTCGGCGACCTGGATCTGCTTCTTCCAGTTTTGCCCGGCGCCGCTCCGCTTGCCGAGCCGCGCCCGAAGGTTGTGTTGCTGTTGGTGGTGGTTGTGGTGGTGGTCACGCTCGCCGCCAACGACCTCCTTAGCCTTGGCCGGATTGCCCAGGTTGCCCGTGGGCGAGTTCGAGAGCAGGGCGGTGCTCTCCGTGGTGACCAGCAGCTCCTCAGACCCAGTGGGGCCGCGGCTGGTCGTGTCGCGACGCGGCGAAGGCCTGGACTCGCAGTCGTAGTCGTCGTAGTCGTAGGTGCTGTCCCTGTGCTGGCCGCCGGTCTCCTCGCCCTTGCCTCGGGGCTGCCGCTTCTCGCCAATCTCCGCGTACAGGCGACCGCGGCTCAGCCTGCCGCGCCACTTGAGGAACAGAATGACGCCGAAGCAAATGCTCGACACCACGATGACCACCCCAACCAGCACGGACATCTGACCGAAATACGAAGGCCAAGCATGCACGAGGGTGAGAGCGGCCACACAACAGCGGCAGCAGCAACAGCCAGACAACAGCTAAGTAGATCGAGCAAGTGTGAGCGTACGAGAATGGCGATGAACTCCCACCGAGCCATGTCGATCGTCGAGTCGCCTCCCGACTCCTTGGCATAGATGTGGATGTCGGCCCCGTTGAGCACGAGCAGGCCAGAGTCGACGTTGAGCGAAAGGCTGTTTAGCGCTTGTGGGCCGTAATCGTAATCCGGCAGACCGGCACTCTGTCGTGCGCACGCCCCCCCCCCCCCAAACGATGACGACTGGTCAGAGTCCGCGATGAGCGCGAGCTCCGGCCGCATACGGACCCCGTATAAGCGAGAGGTGGCCTTCTGATGGTAGCCGCAGCTGAGACACCCGCTGCACAAGCTGGCATTGCCCTCGAATCGGAGAGAGGAGATCACCTCCTTCTGCACCAGCACGTCGAATGCCGTGCGCGTGTCGTCTATGATGCGGATCGGCACGGGAGTCAGTGGACCGCGCGCGCCATGAGAAGGAGATGGCGGGGGCGGGAGAGAACCTGGTGAGCAGCCAAAGCGGCCGTAGAGGTCGATCTCCACCCAAGCTATTCGCATGTTGGCTGGCAACTGCACGCGTAGAACACCACGCGACGCCGCTCCATCAGCCGCACGACTCACAACGAGCGCAGATGAAAGCGAGCCGTACAGGATTCGAGAAGGGCTTGGTGCCGCTGCTCCACTCGCCGCCACCTTGACTTGGGTCTGAGGCGGCCCAGCCCTCTGGCCACGACGTAAGCCCTGCGTGCGTGGTCGTGAGGTCCCGATGAGCGAGAGCTACTCAGGGGTGGCGCCCAAGGCTGCTGGTGAGGGGGATGGATACCAGAGCTGTTGCAGGCAGAGTTCAAGGGGGTGGAGCAGTTGGTGCCCCCTGGCCACACCACGCGCACGGTAAATCTCTGAAAGTCGCTGGCCCCTGTCGCTGCACCTCGCGCGAGCGCCAGCAAGCATAACGACAACAGAGCGGCCACCGTAGCCGCTGCTGTTGATGTTCCATTCGGCCTCATCGTGGCTGAGATTATTCAACGATTTATATACAAGAAGAAGATGCACAACAGAAGCCAGGCTCAGTCTCGCTGCATCAGCAAACTATGGATCTTCAATTTACGCAAACGGTGGTGCCACCAGCCACCAGGCCTTGTTTGGGGGCGTTTGAAATTTCCACCCCAACTTGCGTGCCGCCGCGGGAAGGTTTGCTCGCACACACGGCAGGCTTCGGGCCACGCCCATAGCACGTGAAGGGACCCTACTGTGGGTCAGTTGTGTTGATTGATGATCATCAATCAACGAGGTAAATGAATCAATAGAATTTATTAATTACAAATGCGCAGCGCTGTCAGCTGGAGTATCAGAAGACAGGGCTGCTCTCGGCCCAGGTGTCAGAGAGGAGGTGAAAGTGCTCGTGTCGGAACATGGTGTAGAGCACGCAGAGGGCAAAGGCACAGAACACGTGCCAGATCGCGTGGCCTGGGCAGGAGTAGAAGTGAAAGCGTGCGTCAGTCCTGCAAGCAAGAACGCGAAAGCCAGCCGGCCACAGGACAGGAGGTGGAGTACCCTGGAAGACTGAAGTAGGCGAACAAAGGATGCTGTGCCTGTCGAGCGTGTGAGCCGCGTATCCGATCACGAATAAAATGATGGCTGCGCAGCGTGCCAAGCCGACAAAGAAGAAGATCAGCACTCGTTCAGGTCATGTGCACGGAGAAAAGGAGTCGGTGGCGCACCAGCGATGAGCAGTTTCTTGTCCCTGTTCCACTGGCGCTGGTTCTGAACGTGGTGGTAGATATAGTAGACGAAGGTGAGGACGTCGAGCCCGAGGATGAAGCCCATGAAGAAATCGCGCAGGATGTCGTTGTAGATGCTGAAGTTGAAGAGGCTGTAGCAGAAGAAGGCGAACGCGGCGTAACCCACGAACATCGCCATGACCTTCTGGTACACCTTGCTCTGCTCCGACTGTTGCTCGGACGACATGAGGTACGCGCTGTGAGGTGCGGCGGCCTGGTCCTTGCCGGCAGCCGCCTTGGCCTGACGAGCCTGCGCCGACAAAGCGTTAGGACCTCACGACGTGTAAGAAGAGGAGAGAAGAGAGGGAAAGAGATGGACAAGCACTGCAAAAAGAGTGAACGAAAGTGAAGGTGGTGGTAGTGGTGATGGTGGTCTGGTCATACGATGGCGATTCTGAGGAAGTTGTAGAAGAAGGGGAACGCGGAGATGGTGAACATGGCGAACTCGTCGTAGTGCTTGCCCTCCCTGCATCGGCAAGAGTGGTACCAGAACGTGCCACACGCATGAATCACGTTCGCCACTGCGGGACAGAAGACCCTCACGTCAGTAAATCCCCCATTGGTGGGTGAGCAGAATCGATAGGGCGAACAGGGCTCGAGCCGTGGAACGCGACGCACCTCCCCACACAATCGAAACGATGGGATAGGAGACGATGGGGTTCACCATCTTCTCGCCCTTGGAGTTTTGCACCGGCCACAGCAGGTTGTGCACGCCGCAGTAGATCATGAAGAACCCCACCGCCAGGAACGAGAAGTCACTCCACGCGTTGACCGGTTCGCCTGTTGCACGACGCTCAGAACAAAAACGACGATGGGAGGGGGGGGGGGGAAAGTAGAACGAAAGCGAAACACTTGGAGGGGTGTGTACGCATGAAGTTGTGTGTTCGCTCTAGCTCGCACCAAGGGCCGGGCTGATATGTGAAGGACTGCCAAGGGTTGGTGCCCTCGAGTATGTAGCTGGCCGAGACAGCGGCCACGAACGCCACAACATAGAGCGCGGTGAAGGGGCCTGCCAGGGCCTGTCCTGTGGTCATCTTCTTCCCCACCGCCGCTACTTTCTTGGCGCCACCTGCGCTGCTCAACTTATCGAAAGCTGTCGTGACCGTCATCTTTTTCTCTTTGGTGTTGGTGATGCCAGTAACCTTACTTCGATAAGTGTCCGATGTCTGTTCAGACCCCACTGGAGGCGTTGATAGGGGTTTTGGTGCCGGTGGTCCGAACGTGGGCGGGTTATCGATAGGACGCAACGCAAAGAGGGAGCACAAAGTCAGACCCACAAGTCAGAAGACATCACCAGCGGAAGGAAGGCGAGAGGGTGTCTGTAACTCCTCCCTGACCAGTTGTAGGCAGCTGGCCGCAGTCTCTTGTCCACCGTCTCTACTCCGAAGCTCCTGCTGACGTCAGCGCCAAGGCAGAAAGCTGACGTCAGCAAAGGTCGCAGTATTTTCCTCGTTGCTCTTCGGCCACTCGCAATGTGAGGGGAATGGCCTGCCGAACGAGCCCCGGAGAACAACAAGGTGATGGAGCCAACGCTGTGCGAGGCTGCGTGCCCATGGGCGATGCTGCCTGATGAATTGTGCACACACATCTTCTCTATGCTGGAAGTGCCGGACCTATGTTCTTCGACTCGTGTTTGCAGAGTACATCCCCCCCCCTCCCAAGTTCTTTGTCCCGTGTAGCTCACCGCTCATCGGGCTACAGCAATGGAGTGGCCTCGCCTGGGCGGAGCAGAAGGAGCTTGACTTGTCGCCCTTCTTCAAGCGCGTAGGCGACCAAGTCCTTTTCGCGCTCCTGAAGAAGGTTCCTAAGGTGGTATCAGTGACCATAAAGAGCATGCTCGGCTCGAAGGCGCGAGTTACCGACGCGGCCATTGAGGTATACCAACTCACTTGTAGTAGTGCCGCTCCTGACCACTAACCCACCCGGCGCAGGAGCTCGTTCGACGCTGTCCTAAAGTGGAAACCCTCTCTCTGATCAATTGCACTTTGCTCACTTCGGTAACCATCGAAACGATAGCAAGAGGCTACGGGAGTCAGTTAGTTTCGCTCTCAGCTGAAGGTAACGGAGCGGCCTCATACTTACCCTCAGGCGGTAGTTAACTGACCCAGGATTATATGTCAACCGACTCTCAGGATGTGTGTATGCGATCACGGACCAGAGCATCCGGATGCACTTTGCTCACCTGGCACCTTTGCAGCGTCTCAGTGTGGAGGGCTGCTGGAGGATAACTAACGAGGGCATCAAGACGCTCTCGCAGACCTGCACCGCACTTAAAACCATCAAGCTCAGCGGCTGCTACAAGCTCTCTAATGATGCCCTCAAGTTCCTGGCAAACAACTGTCAAAGTGAGTTCACACCGATCCCAAGGTTGTTTTGTGCCAATGTCACAGCGCTGAGTCGTCCACACAATAGGCATGGAGAAGTGGAGATTGGCCAGACTTCCTGCCCTCTCTAGCGAAGGACCTAAATACATCGCCCACACCAGAGGAGCCACCCTGCGCGTACTCGATGTGTCAGGTAAGCGCCTGATCTCGCCCCGGCGGATTGCTCACTGGTCTCCTTTCTGACCTAGCGCCATTCTCAGCTTGTCCTGTGACCAACTACGGAATTGCGGCCGTCTTGACCGGGTGTCCCAACCTCCAAGAGCTATCGGTGAAGCATTGCAAGCACCTGTCCAACGAGGCCTTCCTAGAGTCGATGACCCACGGCACGAGCCTGATCACGATCGACGTCCAACGTACGCAGCTCATCCACACCCTGACCCACAAGGCCAGGGCCACGCTGAACCTCCTCTTCCCGATCGTGTGTGTGTGCGTGTGTTGTGTGTGTGTGTGTGTGTGTGTGTGTGTGTGTTGTGTGTGTGTGTGTGTGTGTGTGTGTGTGTGTGTGTGTGTGTGTGTGTGTGTGTGTGTCGCACAGGCGTGAACCTCGATAACGAAGGAGTGAAGGCAATCATTACTGCCTGCCCCAACTTGAAGGTCGCCAACTTCAAGGTACGACTCCCTTACCTTTGACTTGCTGCGATGCGTGAGGAATCTCACGCGTTTCCACGGCGAACAGTGCGCAAACCACCTTGACCCGGCGCTTCTGGGCACCATTCCCATCCATTGCCCCGATCTGGAGGTGTTGCGCCTCTATGGCGACAGCGTCGACAAGAACCTATTCATCAACATCAGTGTCCACTGCAAACGTCTGCACACGCTGGATTTGAGGCGACTGAAGGTGCCCTTTGACGACGTCAAGGTCATCGGCTCAGAGGCTAGGTGCGGATTGCACGTTCTCTCTCGTTGAGTGCCCCCCTCCGCTGTGTTTGGCTAACACTGCCGATTACGGGCCCATCTCTCAGTGCCTGCAAGAAGAGCCTGCGTCGGCTTTACGTCATCGAAACCTTGCTCTCTGCGGAGCATCTGGCGTGGTTGCAAGCTGGGCTCCCTCTTGCCTTGATCCGCGGGCAGAAGAAGACCCCACCACCGCAGCAATAGGGCTGGTCCCGGCCGTCGGCAGCACATTCGTCGGAGTGTTCCGAGCAATAAAGCTGGCTAGCACGGTCCACAACAAACAACGCAAAAATGCAGTTGAAGATGACGATGGCGCTTGTGGTGCTCGTCGTGGCGGTGATGGTTGTCTGCCTCGCGGACGCGCAACAGCTGCCCATCCCTGCTCAGCCGACTGGCGTGAGCCGCGGCAACCCTAATGCGCCCATCCATCTCGTTGAATTTTTGGATTACCAATGCCTGCACTGCAAGGGTACAGCAAAAACACTCCCTAAATCTTTTCTTGTTATTTATCTGCCGTTCAAGAGCTCTGTGATTGATTTCGTGGCCGCCGCGGCAGAGGCCTACCCCATCGTGGAGCAGGTGCTCAGCTACTACGGCCCTAGCAAGATCTACTACACAGCTCACACCTACCCCCTATGGTTGCATCGCCAAGCCTACACTGTGGCCCAGGTAATGCACTCTGCCGTACACCACCGTCTCCTCCTACTCACCATCACCCCTCCACAGGCTGCCAAGATGGTGGCCCTGCATGCTCCTCAGAGTACGGACTCGTGACGGCGTGCGCTGATGGCAGCCAACACTCATGAATCACTCCTACACAGACTACTGGGCGTTCCACAAGTACGTGTTCAACAACCAGGACCAGTTCTCCAACGCCGCCTTCTTCAACCAGACCGGCAGCGCCCTGTACGCCCCAGCTTTGCACTTATGTCGCCCCTTCGCCGCTTCGCGAGGCATCAAACCCATTGGCTGACCGGTTGCCACACAGGTACAAGCTCTTGGCCAGCTGGACGCCCCTCTTTGGCGTTTCACAGGAGCTCTTCTACTCCGAGATTGACGGGTACGGGTCGGCAGCCAAAGAGTTTGGTTGAGTGGGTAAGCTTGGATGACGACTGATTGCTCTCGTGATGTGGTCTTATCCCTTAAACAACCCAGCAATGTAATCCCCGGAGTGGTGAACGGCGAGATGCACTATGGCACGATCAACCAGGTCTACCAGACGCCCACCTTCATCATCAACGGCTTCAAGGCTGAGTCCCTCGACCAGAACTCGACCTTCAACGACTGGAAGCACCTCATCGACTCCCTCCTTGCCTAAAGCGAAGGCCCGTCACAACAGGTGCTCATCTTCATTGTCATCCGTACATCTTTGTGCCGTGAAGAGGTTGTCTCGTCGCACTCAGTGAAAATCGTGTGCCTTGATAGTTTGATCCGTGGAAGGATCCATGAAGTCCTTCCCCTTCATTTCGATCGAGGTGCAGAGCTTGATCTCGCTGTCGCAAACCTTCTCGAGCTTCGTGTAGAGGGGGTGGTGGTGCGGCTTGTTCGACACGTTGTCGGCCTTGTTGTATCTGCGTGTAGGTTTGTTAAGGCCCTGTTCTTCCGCTTACATTTGCACGACTTAAAGAGGGACGAGAAGCTTCAGGCGTACGCGACGAGGAAGGCATATCTGGGAATGGCGGAGTTGTTCTGATCGCTCCTGTGGAGAAGGTTGCCATGGAAGATGAGCGCATCGCCCGGCTTGAGCTCGACATACACCAGCTCCTGCACTTTGGCCGCCTCGGCCACCCGGGCGGGGTCGGCGCCGGTCTGGCCGCCAATGCGCACGTGCTCGATGCGCCCCATCCTGTGCGACCCGCGAAGGACCTACACTAGACAGGATAGGACCTCAACGCCCGCGGAGAGGCAACACGAGTGGTGGCGTACTTGAAGGCACCCGTTCTCCTTGATGCTGGGATCGAGAGCAATGAAGATGGTGGCAAAGTCGGGGTAGAGGAATCCGTTCTGGTACCAGTAGCCGTAGTCCTGGTGCCTGGCGAACAGACCAGTGCCACGACTGTCAGCACCACGCTGGGATGGGTAACGCAAGGTGCGAACGCACCATACAAAGCTACCGCCTGTATGAGCCTCCTTCATGATGAGCTTAGTGTGGTAGTGGTAGACCTCACCACCAAGAAGCTGTTCGGCGCGGTTCACCAGCTTATCAGCGCGAGCAATGATGCCGGTGACGTCTTAGTGGTGGAGAGCGGTCAGACTGGTTCGGTTGAGATAAAGGTGTGGAGGCCGAACCGCTTCCTGGATGATTCCAGAGCGAAAGCCTGCTGTTTCTGCCCTGTCCGTCGCTGACCTCAAAGGCGTGAGCCACGACGGACTCATCTTCATCAAGAGCCTGCCACCTCTAAACTTTAGCACTGGTATGGCAAGTAGGCTGCTTGAGTACCTTGCGAACTGCAGCGAGTTCTTCGCTATCCAGAAGACCAGTAACCACAAGGAAGCCATCTCGCTGCCATACCCTTACCTCTTCATCCGAAAACAACGCCTGTGAGTCTGCCATCTTCTCACTCTGCCCTGTAACCTATGGATTTTTTGGGCGCTGTTCTGGGCATTTTCTTGTCCTCTGTGTTTTCTTGAGACCTAGGGGACAGGCAAAGGAAAGCGTTTTGGCTATCTGGCTACAGTCCAACAAAAGCATGGGTGGTCCTACATTCACAATATATTGCTGAGCCCAAGGAGGTGCATGAGCATGTATATAGCCCCCCTGTGGGCTCTGGCTGCCTGCAGGCCAATCATGCATATAAAGTGATTTATTATTATTTATTTTAGGGCTTCCAGGTGAGATGATATCTTCCACATCTGTGCTGCACACAACCAAGTAGAGCTGAGCCATGCTAAGGCACAGCAACAAACTTCATCTGCAGCCTTGTCTCACACCCTGAGCTAGGTAATCCTCTTGCTCTGTTGCTGTGTGCGTATTGATAAAAAAATGTTATCCATGCAACGTTTTTTCTGGTCTTCCGTGGTTGGCCTTCTGCCTTTGCTACGTCAGTGCAGGGCCGGGAGCTGGTGCCGACCGTTGCCCTGTGGTGTGGCGCCCCGCTGAGAGTGCTGACGCTCCGCTTGCTCAGCCTCGACGTCCATCCAATCACCACCAGTTGGGCGGCACTGCTGCTGTTGCTCGAAGTCGGCTAGGCTGCGGCGGATGGCTTCCTCCAAGTCTTCCTCCGTCTGCTCGTTCACCCGCTGCTCGGCCCGCTGCCTCTCTTTTTCTTGTTCCAGCGAAAGACGTATGGCCTCCTTCAAAGCCACGTCCTCCTCTGACTCTTCTTCTCCCTCCTCCTCCTCCTCGACTTCTTCTTTTTTGCCATAGACGACCTGTTCTGCGATCACCTCGCCTTCTTCGTCATCGTCGCTGGAGCTGCTGTCCTCGCTGTCGCTGAAGCCGTGAATCTTGATCTCCACACGAGTGGCACGGGCGGGCGTGGGCGGAGGGGTTGGCGTGGCATCGCTCCGTTGGTCGAGAAGGTCGAACAGGCTTCCGCTTCGGCGGCTGGCGAAGAATGAGGAGGAGAACGGTCGCGAGGAGAAGAACGGCTCGCTGCTCATGGACCAGAAGGACGGACCGGTGCCGCTCATCGCTCTCGGCATTGAGTCCTGGCGCCTGGCCCGTGGCGTCATGTCGGCCCACGGATCCCTCTCGCCAAAGAACTCCTTGAACACGTCAAAGGGATTGCGGAAGCGCCAGCCAGGGCCAGTGCCGCCCCAGCCATCGTCGCTCCAAAGGTCGTCGCCGAATGCATCAGTGCTGCCGAACCAGGATGTCGCTCGCCGAGGACGGGCATGGCCTGCTCGGATGCGATCGTACTGCCGTCTCTTCATCGGGTCGCGCAGTACTTCGTACGCCTCTGCCACCTGTCGCATTGGGAAAGGTTAGGTACGCGGGGGGGGGTCGAGCGCTTCATGTGGGCATACCTCTTTGAAGCGTTGTTCGGCAGTGATCAAGTCCTCTGGATTCTTATCTGGATGCCACCTTACCGCAAGACGGCGATAAGCTTTGCGCACTTCCTCATCAGTGGCTGTGATGGGAAGCTCCAACACAGCGTAGAAATCGATTGTTGCCATGTACAGTTTTGATTACGATACTAAAGGCTCGTGAATTGTCAGGGCAAGGGCACAGGTCCTCGGCCATGTTGGTTGTCAGAAAAAGCTGCAGAAGGCATAACCGTCCAGAACGCTATTGACAGCTGAGAGCGCGCAGCTGCTGGGCAAATCTCCATCTTGTTCAAATCTGGGGAAAACCAACAGGGGCCCGCGCAGGTTTTCGACCCGCCTTGAATTTTTGGCATTTGCCCCAACGAACGCAAGACTGGAGCCGTTGGTTTGCGCGCCAAAAGAGGAACGAGAACAGGCTGGCGAACTGAAGGGAGAACGCACACGCGTACCTTCACATTTACACCATTACACCAGCCAACAACCGCCATGGTACCACGCCACGGACCCTTGTCAAGTTTTAATGGCCGTTCTTCTCACGCCTGGCCCTCCTTTTGTGGTATCGACTAAAGTCGATGCAGGAAAACATCTCGCCCAGCACCATCCGTAAGGTGGCTGGTGAAATGCGCAAGCTAATGGAGAGTCCCATTGATGGAGTAAAGATCATCCCCAATGAGTCTGACATCACCGACATCCAGGCCATCATTGAAGGCCCTGGTTCGTTAATTCATCTTCCTCAGCCTCACTGCGCGCCGCCTGGCCTTACAATCAGCCATTTTCTCAATCTGCAGTCGATACGCCCTATCATGGAGGTGCCTTCAGAGTCAAGCTCAAGCTGGGTGCTGAGTTCCCTGCCGCCCCACCGAAAGGTGCTTGGTGCTCACCCATGTTCGTTTCCCATCAGTTCCTCTTAATTGACGCGAGCGCCACCACCAGGTTTCTTCCTTACCAAGATCTTTCACCCCAACGTGGCCAAGAACGGCGAGATTTGTGTCAACACGCTCAAGCGGGATTGGAAAGAGGACTTGGGCATCGGGCACATCTTGTTGGTGCGTAGCTGATGTCGTTCGCGCAAGTTCGCCCAGGCTCGTGCTAACGTACTGCCGGATGACCGCGGCTTCAGACCATCAAGTGCCTCCTCATCGATCCCAACCCGGAGTCGGCCCTCAACGAAGAAGCAGGTAAGCTTCTTCTCGAGGCCTACGACGAGTACGCCAAGCACGCCCGATTGTGGACCACCATTCACGCCCAAAAGGAGGTCGCCAGCTTGAAGACCGCCGCGAAGGACGTGTCCAGCACGACAACCAGCGCTTCGGCTACAGCTCCGAGGGCTCCTAGCGCAGCCAAGTCCGCCTCGGCGAAGAAGACCAGCGTGGCCGCGTCTGCCAAGAAGAAGACCGAGGGCGAGCAGAAGAAGAAGAGCATAAAGCGGTTGTAAAGGTCCAGCCCAACGGGACACAGTTTTGTACAGCGAGAGCTACAACGTTGTAGGAGGAAAGTAAAACGTTCTTCGCACCATCCGTTTTGATCTCACCCAAACACCCGGCGAGAATGATGTTGTTGGAGAAGGTGGTATGGTCAGCCGCGGGCGATACTCTCCAGATGGCCACCTGAGTGTGGGACAACCAGAAGATCGTCTTCACTATGGCACGGAGGCCAAGCCCATCAAGACTCAGTCACGCCGGCACGTCGACCCTCAAGATGAGCGGCTAGTGGCTGGTCGCAACCAAGCCTGAGTCTGACGATGTGACTGAGTTTGCGACGGTTACAGCTTCTGCTACAACTGCGACCAGTGCAATGGCGGACTACAAGTGGTTCAGCCTCTACGGCCAGCGCAACAAGCTCGACAACTGCAATGCCAGCAGTCAACGTAGGCGCCCTGGGCCGGGAAGATGAAAGCCATCACGAGCAGTACAAGTTGCTGAGCAACTGCATTGTGGGCGATGAACCGTTCTACAATTTTGCCATCTCCCCGTGCCGTCACCACCCGCGCTGGCCCTCGTCACCGGCTTGCTGCGGCCAGAACGGGGCCACAAGGTGCCCATCGAGATGGGTGTCGTTGGTGGTGAGGTCATAGCCTACAGTGTGAGCCGCGAACACCTTCAGCTGGTCGTCGCTTGCCGCATACAGGAATCGCTTGCACACCTAGAGAAAGGATGATTAGTCGTCATCAGCCTAGTCAGTGGCCAGGAGACTGGCGGATGGGAGGGGCACCTTGGCGGCACGGGAAAGGGATTGCTGGTCGAGACGCAGGAAGATGCTGACGATCAGCTCGAGGGGCAGAGGGAACCCGGTATCAACGCCCAGATGCGGGTTGAAGGCGGTGTAGGAGGGAGTCTGCGGCAGCGCCAACGGTCGCCTGACCTTGTCCACCACGCTCATTTCCATCCGCTGGAAGTGGAGCGACAGCGATTCGCTGCCGGGCGCGACCTCGAGCTCCTGATTGTCCATGTCGTCCAGTTCACCGTCCGCCGACATGGATAGGCTGGAGAGAAAGACGGAGGAGAGGGTGAAGCGAGTCGTGACGCTGTCGTAGACGTGCTCGACAATGGCGCTGCGGAAGGGTCGCCGGAGGGTGGTGTAGTGGAGCAGCAGGGGGCTGGTGGCATCGCTAAGCTTGCTAAGGGTGACCTCACTTAGTGATGGAGGAGAGATCTCGGTTCTGCTCTCCCGTACGCGTCGGTAGAAGGCCTCCTCTTCCGTCTCGTCCACAATGATGTCGCCAGCACCGACAGCAGCTTCCTCTTCTCCGTTGGCCCTGGAGGTGTTTCCAGGCCGCCGGCCACGCCCCACGCCGACACCAGCACCGAACTGACACGAAATGAGGGGTATCCAGCCCTCATATCCTGCGGCCCTTGCGCTGCCCTGTATGCCCTCCAGCTTGAGGTAGAACCTAGTCTCTGGGGCCTTTTTGCTGGTGGTTTGCGTAGTCATTTGGTACCGCTAACACAGTGCTCTTGTTCGAGTAAGTGAGTTACCGCAGACAGGACGAGCCGGCCAAACGCGTTCGACAAGCTCAGCGCCCGTGAAGTGAAACCTACTGCTTCATTTCAAACGGGGTTGCGCCAAAGAATTAAGACGAAAAAAAGAAGGAAGGAAGGAAAAGAGGAGCAAAGCTGGTAGAGGCTCGATAACCTCACTACAGGCTCCGGTTCACCCCAGTGCGCGCAGGCAGTGGGCTCCACCAATTTATTGATGGAGAAGGAGAGTGTGGGGCGGGGCAAGCCGAAGAGGTGGCCGAAATGAGATATACCTTTTTTGCTACCCCTTTCTCTCATCTGCCCCTCGAACACGTGCTGCGATGACACGGCCAGCTGTGTGGCAGATCCGTATGAAGCTTTTGTCGGCCGTTTACGTACCGCATGCAAGCATTACATGACGTACATTCTCTCCACACATCACCCACCACATCTCGCAGTACCTCCCACCACCATCCGTACACACACATTCGGACGCCCGGTCGCTGGCTGGCCGATATCCTTTTCATCCTCGCCTTCAGAGCGCCCTCTCTGTTTCTTACACCATGGTAGTGGCAGGTACCTGTGAACGTACGACTTACCTGCGGTATCTGCTGGTGGAGGCCCGTGGCGGGTAGCTGGGGGTGAGAACAAAAAGTGAGAGGGGGGGACTGAGCGCACAAACCTTTCTTTGTCGTAGTCCCTGTCGCGGCGGCTATCGCGGCTGCGGTCCCTGTCCCGGTCACGGTCACGGTCCCTGTCTCGGTCGCCATCGCTGCTTCTGTACCGATCGCTTCTATCACGGTCTCCGCGGTCGCCACGATGATCGCTGCGGTCGCTGTAGCCATCCCTCTCGCCTCTGTCACGCTCGCTACGCTCGCGGTACCTGTCCCTTTCGCTCCTCTCGCGGTCACCGCGGTCGCTGTAGCTCTCCCTCCTTTCCATGTACTCGGACGGACGGCGTGACTCGGAGGGAGCATAGTCGCTTCCTCCCGACTCGTGCCTGCGCAGTGCGCCAAGGTCAGCGCTCCACGGCCAGGGGTGGTGAGAACGTTACGTCGTAGAGGCGTCGTTAGTACCTGGGCTCAGAGGGCTTGGTGCCTGGAGCACGAGGAGCACGGGAGCTCCCAAGGCCGCCACCAAAGCGCCTGGGCCTCCAGCCCTTGACCGTACGCCCCCTCTCGACGTCCACCAACACTCTGCGGCCATCGACCTTCTTGCCATCGGCTAGCTTGTAGGCAGCTGAAGAAGGCCAACCGATCAACACCACTTTTACGTAGATGGAAGAGTGGCAGGGGGGGGGGTACTTCGCATGTCCTTCTCTTTCTCGAATTCGATGAAGGCGTAGCCCCTGGATTTGCCCTCCTTGTCTTTGACCAGCGTGACCTTTTTAACGGGGCCATACTCTTCGAACTCCCTCTTGAGGCGGCGCTCGGTCGTGTCAAAGGCCACCCTAGCCACGAACAAAGTCTTGTAGGCGTCTCCAGTCGCTTCTGCATTCTCCTGAGGATCCCCTGTGTGAGAGCAATCGATAATCGTGAGCGTAAGAGGGAATTACAATTAACCACAACTTTACACTAATTGGAATGGCAATTGCAGAGCGTACAAGTGGCGAGCTGTTCGGCAATGCGCTGCTGATTGGTAGCGTCCTTCTCCTCACGCTTCCTCTTCTTCCTACTTTCCTTGGTGTCGGGCTTGGGCGGCTGGGGGGGTGGCGTATCGGCAGGATCTTCAAACGCTGAAAGACAAGATGACACACCTTGGTATGTCGGCAGCTTCCTCTTTTTCAGATCCGGAGGCGGTAGGTAGGGGATGGGTGGCCTCGCCTGAAAGAGGGCCAGAAGATTGGGGGGAAGGAATTGCGTCATCTTGTCGCTGTGGCTCCAATCTCGCTGTGAAGATGCCAGCCAAAGAGGAGAAACCTTCTGACGCGCTTTAAATTCCGTCGGGGGGTAAATGGAAAAGAAATGTCTCCAAAACTAAAAATAAATTATCAGTCATATCTTTCAGATGCAAGACAGCCGGGAGTACAATCGAGCCAAGCGATTGCTTGAAGAGAACGTTGACCTCTTGATGGCACCGCTGCAGCTGGAGGTGGCCAAGGAAGGAGACGTTCCTGCGGACACCTTGCGGCGTGCCCTCTCCAAAGGTGAACTCCTGAACCCGCACCAACGAGAGAGTTGGCGTGTCTGACTCTCGGGGCGAGCAGTAAACCGTATGCTCGCGCAGAAAGGGCGGGAGGCGTTTGATGACAAGGAACAGGAATCCGTTCTTTTGGCCATCGCTCGCCAGAGAGCGCAGCATGATCAGGTCCAACGGCAGCTCAAGCGCAGACGAGAAGAGTAAGCCACCGCATCTTGTGTGCTTTGCTGCAGTCGCAATGAGGTCAGCGCTTACCACTTAACACTGACCACAATCGCTTTTCACTGACGCTTGCCCAGGTTCAAACTAGAGGACTTTCCACCAGTATGGCCACGAGAAGATGACGTAACGCCTTCTCTACGACAACAGTACACTCCTCGCCCCACTCTTTACGCAGACCAAAGGCCAACTTGGCTTATGCTGTGATCGGGTCAGGTACTCAAAGCAGCGCAAGAGGGTAGCGGTCTATGTTCAGGAGATCAATGAAGTGCGCGAGCGGATAGAGCAGTACAAGGTAAACGCGTGGTTATCAGAATGAGCGTAGCTGGCTCCAGAACGCGTCTATGCTGTTCTGACAGCTGATCCCCAATTGCAGAACGTTTTGAGCGTGGCCAGTCGAGCACATCTAGACCAACTCGAGGAAGCGACCGAAGCTTCCCTTGCAGCGGAGCTCAATGCGACCAAGCAACTGTGTACGTTTTACTTGTTGAGGCGCCATCGCTCTGATGCACCTTCAACTAACGGGGGTATACAGTGGAGGCAATACAGGACAAGCTGACCAAGACCCTCTCAATCGAGCAGCGTCTCAATTATACCCAGCATGTGCAACCTACTACTACGCCAAGCAACAGCAGCGCGGACGACGGCGCAGTGGACAAGGTGAACATCGCCCTTCTGAACTTTCTTTCTCCCACCAACCATTCGTAAATGCGACAACTCTTCCCCACTGCGCATCTGAGCTGCGCTGCGCACTAGACGCCGCTCTGCGTCCCGACTACAAGGGGGTACTGTTGCAATTCACATCACCCTCCCCCCCCAACAGTGTGTGCACTCGTGAGAGGAATGTTGTGTGGAAAAAATTGGTTGCTTTAAATAGGAGGAAGAGGGGAGTAGGAGACGGAGGGGTAGGGTCTGCTCTAGACCCGAGACGTGTATAGCCATCGTGGATGTCGTTGGCGAGCGCTTAGATGTGCTTGAGCTCGGTGCCCTGGCGGACCTCGTCGAGGAAGCCCTGGCGGTCCCAGGTCTTGAGCTGAAGGTTCTTGTCAAAGGCCGGAGTGGACTTGTCCTCGGTGTCGACGTGCTTCAGATCGGCTCCCTCCTTGATCTCGCTGAGGAGCTTGTTCTTGTCAAGCTTGGAGAGCTGGATGGGCTTCTCGGCATGGATGACTGGCTTGGACTTGTCCTCGGTCTCGACGTGCTTGAGGTCGGCGCCGCCCTTGATCTCCTTGAGCAGGGCGTTGAAGTCGCCGCCGTTGCCGCTGCTGCCGAATAGGTCAAGGCGGGGAGCCGACCTGTCGCGAATCTCGGAGCGGGCCACCTCGTGAAGGGTGCGGAGGGCGCCCTCCTTGTTGAGGTCCTCGAAGAGACGCTTGCGTGGCGACTCCTTGAAGTGGAAGTCCTTCTTATCGATGGGGAGGCTGCGCATGAGACCCTTCTCCTGGGGGCTGTCGATGTGCTTGAGGCTGTGCTTGGAGCGGATCTCGCCCAGAAGCGGCTTGATGTCCCAGGTCTTGAGGTGCCAATTAGCCTTAAGGTTGCCGCCGGCGAAGTCGCTCAGCGTGCGCTCGTGGGTCTCGACGTGGTGGAGGCGCGAGCGCATGCGCTCGAAGCCGCCGACGCGGCCGACCTCGCCCACGAGCTCTTGGCGGCCGATCTGGTAGCGGGCGTTCATCTCGGACTCGCGGTTGTCGTAGTAGCCGCCGGTGGCGCGGTACTGGGCGAGTTCGGCCTCGCCGCGCAGCTTCTGCTTGTGGCCCTCCTTCTCCATGCTCTTGTCCCCCATGAGGTGGCCCACGGTCTCCTTGACGCCGCCCATGAGCTGGTCCTTGTAGCCGGCGACGATAGCGGCCTCATCGGAGATGGTCTCCTTGACGCCCTCGACGGTCTCGGCGCTGAAGAGGTGGCCCATGCTCTCCTTGACGCTCTCCACCGTGCCCTTCATGGTCTCGATGTTCTCCTGGCCGATCAAGTTGCTTACGCTCTCCTTGACGCCCTCCATCGTGCCCTTGACGCCCTCCATGGCCTCATTGACGTAGTCGTTCATCGAAGACATGTTTTCTGTGTTGTAGTTATTACGGTTGTGGTTGTAGCTGTGCTGTTGCTTTGTTGAATGAAGAAATGGTGGAGCTGTAGGGATTCTATTTATGAGCGGACGAGGGAGGTACGGGAGCGGAGCAGGAGCGCAAGGTCGTGGATGATCCCTGGCAGAAGAGCTCCTCTTTTTCTTCGCTTTTCGCTCGCTTTCTGCCTGGTGCGCTCGGGGTGCTTCTATTGGCTAATCTTCAAAAAACCTTTGATATGCGTGGTATGCAACCTGAAGCGGCGGAATTCCACCTTGAAGGCCGCCCACGCCGCGAAGAAGGGGTAGGAACGAGGGGAAGGGAGTTCATTTCGAGGCTTCTTCGAAGAAGTGAATGGAGATCTTGGGGCTGCAGAAGGTGGTGGGCTAAGGCGAGGCCGGTGTGGATGATGATAACTCAGCTGAGCTCGTCTCCGTGGTGGAAGCGCCACCAGCGCCCTCGAGCGCGTCAGCGGCTGCCCTGAGTGGTCGTTCGTGCTCCAGCCGCCAGGCTTCCACCAGCTGCTCCTTTGCCTGTTGCAGCAGCCGCGTTGAGGTTTGCTCGGCGAGCAGACAGATGTGATAATGACACGAGGGAATGAAGAGTGCTACCTTTCTCCGGCGCGCACGGTCGTCACTGCCAGCAACGATGCTGATGAAGAGGATAAATATGACCACCATGCCGATAGGGTGCATAACCACACCCGAGATGCGGTACCCCAGGTCCCGAAGCAGCACGTGCAACGGCACACTAGGCGCTACTTCGAAAGGCTTGGGTCGATAGTGCAAGGGTAGCTGCGAACGGGAAGCACGTGGTTGGGCAGAGGGGCGGTTCGGTCCACTACTCATCGAAGCGAAGGATCGCGTGGCTAGAACAAGGGGGGAATACGCATCAGAACAAAGGATTCGCCCGTGCCGGGGGACAGAAGATGTCGAGATTGCGAGAGATTTTGGTCTGCTTTGCGTGGGCATAGCAGCGCTCGGTACTGCGGTGCGTGCGGTCGTGCTGCCACCTCTCGTGCACGGCCCGCGCAGCCACAGCCCAGCCTGAGCTCTCTTCATTCTGCGGCTGGCCACGTTGGATTTTTTGGCGCTTTTCCTCCTCCGTTTGCGCACCATACCCTGCCCAAGCCACTGCAGCGCGGGCCCGCGAGGAAGAAGTTTCTCTGTATTACAGGCCGGCATCGTTGTCGGCCGCATCAAAGCTCACCACTCCTCCCCCTTGCGTCCTCTTCTTGGCCCGCCACCATCCCGCCAACACGGCACCTGCGATGACGACGATGACCACCGCCACCGCCACGGGAACCACGACTGCAACAGCGACGATCAGCGCCGTGTTGTCGTCACCTGAGCTCGTGCCGTCACGGCCACCCACGAGCACACCGAGGCCCAGGCTCGGATCATAGAACAGCGACTGAGCGAAGGGTGGGAATTCTAGCACCAGGTAGTAGCCGCCGTCTCCTCCCTGTCCAGAGATGGAGTGGTTGATGGGAAGGAAGGTGCCGTCCACCAGCGCCACGTCAAACACCTGGACTTCAACGACGACCACGCCTGACGGTTGATTCGCTGAGGAGCCCAGCCGGAGGAAATAGGTGGTCATGTTGGCTTGCGGGTGAGCCTTGGCCTCGGTGACGGTCGCGAGTCCGCCCTGCGCGGGCGGCAGTTGGGAGCTGCCGGCCGGGATGAGGTCAGACAGCAGATATCGCAGGCTCATGCCCGACGCCCCCTCGGTTGAATTGGGCGAGGTGATGATGTTGAGCGACCACTTGATGGAGCTGCGGTCGATGGTAAAGACCAGGCCGGAGAAGTTGCCTGTGGCCGACTGCTGGTAGAAGCCAAACTCCTGCTCCACGCTTGTGTAGTTGTTGAGGTCGCCCTTGTAGGTGTATCCGCTGCTGGCAGCCGCGTTGGAGGAACCGTTTCTGGCGACCCACGAGATGCCTGCAATCGCGAGGGGAGCAGCGAGGTGAGGCCATATAGAGTTCAAAACCAGCCACCCGGCCGAGTGGGAGTCTCGACCTGATAGAGTAGTGTTGGCGACCTGCACATTGCTCAGCTCCAGGCGCACCGCCACAGCTCCTGCCGAAGCCACCGGAAAAGGAGAAAAGCGCTTAAGAGGAACGAACAACTGGCCTTTGGGAGGGGGGAAGCCTTGTAGCGGCAATTCGTGGTGGGTGGGTACCGGAGGCAGAGGAGGGCGCCGAGAAGTTGACGAGTGGCGCCTCTGTGCCGAAGTCTGCACGAACGTTGGAGATTGGCACTACCAAGGGGGCTGAGGATGGCGCTGCAGGTGAGGGCGAAAGGGAGGGCGAGGGCGAGAGGAAAGACGAGGGCGAGGGCGACTCCGATGGGTCATCGCAACTGAAAGCAATAGCAGTCTGAAAGCCCAGCGAAGGATTAATGCTTATCCAGTTCGCGTAGACACTAGTGTCATTGAAGCAGTCGATGCCCCAGGAGTAGTCCGTGCCTCCGAGGAAGGTGTACGACGCCGTGGCAGGGCTGAACTCGAAGCAGAAGGCGAGCAGATAGGTGCGACTGGCATTGAGAGCTACTGGGCTGGCGAAGGCGGCCAATACCTCCGTGTAGCCGGAAGACGATGTGGGCAGGAGGTCGGAGATGTCCTTGGTGGCCACTGAAATGACCCCCTCGGCTCGATACTCAAACACCTGGGCCGAGGCTGGCGGAGGTGGTAGGGCGGTGTTGGGGTTGAGTCGGTAGGAATAGCTGGCCACCTTGGTTGCCCCGCCCACGGCGTTGGCGTAGCATAGTCGGTCGGGGAGGGCGGGCGGTTTGTAGTAAGTGATGACGTTTGTAGTAGGTTGGTAGGAATAATTACTGATGCCTGTGCCGCCAGAGCAGGACAGCAAAAGATACGGCACTACAGTGGGCAAGCTCCCCAAGACGAGAAGAGTGGTCAAGTGGCACAGGTTCATTTTGTGTCTTGTTTAGTGTGGCGGCCGACAATGGAGAAAGAGAGTTATTGGCGGCCTTATTGGCGGCCGAAAAGTGCGGAGTTTCAGTGGTTGGGGCAACCTTTGTGGTCGGCCGCACAGCAGGGGCGTTGCTGCTTTTTTGCCTCCCTGTATGTCCGGCTCATGCACCAGAAGATCAGGTTGTACCTGTTGCACGCGCGCGCGCGCATTAACATCATCTAGGGGCACGTGATCTCTCCGCCATGGTCATGAATAGTCGGGTACCTGTCTCCGCTGGTGATGGATTGGGCTCCGTGTCGGTGCTTGCCCTGGTGAAGGAGAGCCTTGCCGGGCGTGTGGTTGTACTCCCAATTCTCGTCGTGTGTCGATGGGTCATTGAGCAGTCCGCGGAAATAGAGCGAGCCTCCTGTGATGCGGCGCGATCAGTCGAGGGAGCAATGTACGTTGGTCACCAACGCCAATTGGAGTGGAAAGCGTTACCCTCGAATTCTTTGCCCAGGCACACGTTCAACGTCACCTCCGAATCGTCGAAATGGAAGTCCAGCTTCTTGTCCTCCTTCAGCTTGTACTGCACCTGTGGTGGTAGCGACAAAAGGAGTCAGAGGGAGAGATTGGGGGGGGGGGCGCAAAAGAACGGATAACAAGGCATCGGCAACCGCACTCCTACGTACAATGAAGCCGTGGTGGTAATCGAGCGACGCTCCGCCCACTTGAGGATAGAGAATGGAAGAGAACGGGATTATGTACTTGGTGCGCAGCTCGTCGAGCATGGGCGTGAACCCGATTTCATCGAGGACGAGTCCGTAGTTGTTCATTGAGTTGGGCCGCATCACTGGAAGCCCCGAGCTCTCGAAGCTCTCTACCTCTTCAATCAGCTCCCTGTAGTGTGGCACGAGGCCGCGATGAGATGGGCCCGTGGTGTCACCACGCTGCTGGCACCCCACAGCGGAACAGTTGAGGGAACCTACCTGCAGAACTTCATGGTGAACACCTCGAGCGAGTAGATTCCGGTGTCGGTTTCCTTGTGCAGGAAGGACAGCAGCGCTTCCTTCGAGCCATCCTTTACTGCCTTGACGATCTCCGGTACCAGGTGGTCCTGCATTCGTTCGCGTTAGCACGTTGTTGGAAGAAGAACCCTTGTCCGTCAGCTGCTCGCCCCTCCAAGACACAACATTACACCAAGTGAGCCCCTCCCCCGGGGGGGGGGTGTTGTACCTCTGAAAAGGTATAGAGGTGAGGGTGGCGGGGCGTGTAAAGCTCGCTAATGAGCGCCAAGCGCGCTTGCTTCATGGCCAACAGTCGCTGCATCATGTCATCCTGCGTATACAACGGCTCCTGCGCTCAGGTACCCAGGTAGGACGCACACATTGGGGGGGGGGGGGATGAGTGGAGTGAGACCTACGCCGGCTGCGCACTGGACTGCAGAAGGGGACATACGGCAGGCTGGCCATCTGGACCCTCCTCGTCGAGTGCCTGGAGCTGCTGTTCGTCCGCAATGAGATACTTAGTGTCGGTGCGCAACTGTGGGTAAGTGCCGCTCGCATCGGGCTCCACCTCTTCCGAATCCGCAGCATCAAGCACGATAACTCCTCCCACCGCCTGGAACAAGCGTTCCAGCCGTTGCTTTGTGACAAAGCGCCTCGCTAGCCGCAGCCCCCCGAATATGCCGTGCAGACTCTCGAAGCTAATCAGCTCGTTGTCCTTCGTGGCGGCTTCCATCTTTCTTTTCCAAGCTAAGCTTAAGCTGTGCCAAGCTATTTATCCCGCTGTCTCGATTTTTAGAGGAAATATTGACCGAAACCGCACCGATATCTGAAGCATGACATTGCTTTCGTTCTTGGCATTCTGATCCCCTGTCACCGGTGATTGGACAAAGCAATAAAAAAACGATATTACCAGACACGCGAACACTAAGACCACGACAGGACGCGACGAACGTTGGCCGCAAGGCGTTCTTCATTCCGCCTCGCGCCACCCCTTTGAATTCGCGTGCGAGCCAACAACACACGTCGTCGCCAAGGAGTCGCGCGACCTCTCGGCCACAGACCCGGCCAGCCTGCTTGTTCTCAATTGATTTTTTTTAGACGCGACGAGTTCTCTCGTCCTCTTCACCGTTTGCCTGAAAAATGGACGACGCACAGAAGAGGCTGGAAGCGAGGAAGGCAAGACTGGACGAAGCACGCAAAAAGCGGGTCAACAACCTCAAGCGGCCGGGAGGCGCGGCAGACGCCTCGGACGATTCGGCCTCTCCCCCTGCGCAGCACCTCGGCTCTTCCTCGTCTGCCTCCGCCGCTCTCTCGGCCTCTTCCTCCATAACCTCCTTTTCCCCTTCTTTCTCGCGCCCTCCCTCTGCTGCATCTACCGGCCGGCCCTCTCCGCCCACAACTACCCAGCCTAAGTCACCGACATCTTCTTTTGCTCCGACGCCTCACGGAAGAGACGCGGCCCAGCCTTCCTCTAATGGCGCGGGGAGTGGCGCCGTTGGGCTGCGGGCGACGAACGGAAACAGCGCAGCACCTGCGCTGGGCTCGTCGTCCTTCTCCTCCGCTTTGTCTACCACTGTCTCGCCGCGAAACGGGTTTGCCAAACCCCTCCCTCCCTCTGCTAGGGTACTCCCTCCGTTCTTTCCTCGCTTCGTTTTTTAATCTTAAAAATATTTTTTAAAAATATATATATATTAAATGGATGAAGTGATATTCTTTATTCTTCCTCACATTGTCGAGACGTAAATGATAGAAATAAATACTTCACAGGTTTCTTATCTCTTCTCTGTTTGCACAGGCGAGACCAGGAGGGAGCAGTTCTCCATCGGCAGGATCTCCGTTCGGTTCTCCATCGCCGTCTCCGCCTCCCACGAAGAGAGCCGACGCCGCCGGCTCGTCTGCGTCGCCTTCCTTGGCCTCTCCGCTCGGTCCCACGCGTTCGACTCATGTTCCGCCCAGCAAGCTTGGTGGCGCCGTGCCCGCCGCTTCCACGGTGCCACGCTCACCCGTCTTTCCCCCGTCTGCCCTCTTCACTTCTTCGGCGCCCATTCGGCCACTAGGAGTCGCCGCCGGTAAGGCGCCGGCCATGCCGGGATCGCCCATCGCCAACCGAGCCTATGGCTCGCCCGTGCTACCACCGCATGCCTCGGCCCCGGCCCCGCGCCCAGCCGGATTGCTCCAGAGCCAATCGGTACTCATCACCAGCCTTCTCACGATCACGTGGTGTGTCGCTGATGGCGCGCGGCATGGCGTGGGAGCAGGCGGAAGATCTGCGAAGGAGGCGAGAGGCGGAGGAGGCTGAAGCGCGGAAACGCGCGGAGGAGCAGGAAGAGAAGAGGAGGAAGGAGGAGGCGCAGATGAAGAAGAAGAGGGAAGAGGAGGAAGAGGCGGAGGAAAGGAAGAGGAGAGCAGAGGATGACCTCAGGCTCAGGGAGGAGGCGGAGCAGAAGCGGCAAGCGGAGATGGTCCGAGACGAGAGCCGAAGGAGGGAGGAGGCGGCCAAGCTACAGCGACAGGAACTGGAACAGAAGCAGGCGAACGACGCACAGCTGGAGAAGGAGAAGGAAGCGAAGAGGCTCCATTACATTGGCGTGTTTGTCGAGATGCAGAAGAAGGAGCGAGAGCAGACCAAGGCGCGACGCGAGGAGGCCAAGGAAGCGCGCGAGCTTCGCGTGAAGGAGAAGCAGGAGGCTGCTCGCTCAGAGCAGCAGAACCACCAGGCCCCGACCTCCGTGCCTCCCGTGCCAATCGCCTCCCCGCCAAATGCCATGCCTCCGAAGCCCCTGCCGCCGCCCAAGCCGCAGCCGCAGCAACCGACGGTGAGCGAAGAGAGCCCGGTAGCACAGGAAACGGAAATGGACCGGGAGATCAGGATGATCATCGAGATCGGACGGCTCAAGGAAGAGGTCGACGTCTACAAGCGCAAGTGCAAGGAGGAGGAGGCGCTGGTGGCGACCCTCAAGACGGAGATCCAGCGCAAGGCCGAGGCGCAGGCCGAAGCGCAGAGGCGACGGGGCTGGCTGGCCAGTAACTCCTCGAGCTCGGGCGGCATCGCCATAACCAAGGACCGTGCCCCCGTGGTGTCCGTCTACCAGACCAAGGACATCACCAAGCGACCTCTCGTCGGCGGCGCCAGGTACCATATAGGGACCACGCCTAAGCTCTCACCGTTTTCTCACCGCTTGTCTCTGCGCGTCGACAGATTCTTCTCGGTCTACACGCCGGCGGGCGGGGGAAGCCCGATCGACGGCTACGACCCGTCGGAGGAGCGGACGCGGTCCCCCTCCCTTCCCCAGGCCGTGCCGCCGCCGACCCCAGCCCCCGTGGTGGGCGCTGCCCCGCAATCGCCCCCCAGCAGCCCCACGCCGGCGGCCGAGGGGAGCGACAGCGGCAAAGGCAAGCTGAAGCGCACCAAGAGCGGCCGGATACTGCGCTCGTTCCTGTCCACCTACATCCCGTCGGCCTCGTCCTCGTCCTCTTCCGGCGGCTCGCTTTCGAGTTCGGGCGAGAAGGCAACCCGCCTGGGCTCCTCGGTGTCATCCTTTGACGACGCCCCCGTGGCATCGTCATCGAGCCACAAGGGTAGCTTGATCAAGAAGCGGTGCGTGCTCTCCCCACCGCTCTCTGCTCCCGTTTCCAATCGATCGCGACGATCTCTGGTGTCCGTGTGGCCGGCATTTTCTGATTGGGGCCCCACGGCGTGAGCAGGGAACTGCGCAAGAGCTTTTCGTTGGAGGCGGGCCAACTGCTCCGGAAGAAGAAAGAGACGACGGACGACGGCGGCAACAGCGACGACAAGAAGAAGGAAAAGGAGCGTCTCAAGCGCGAGAAGAAGGAGAAGAAGGAGAAGAAAGAGAAGGAGCGAAGGGAAAAGGAGTTGAAGAAGAAGAGAGGTGGTAAGGGGGTCACGGTGTTCAACTCCACGCTGGAGGAGGTCATGTCCCTCCAGGCCGAGTCCGACAGTGACGTGCCGGTCATCCTCAAAACTCTCACCGACGCCATCTTCGCTCTCAACGGTAAGCCCCCCCCCCCAGCCCTTGCTTGCGAACAGCCGGACTACGCTAATACCAGACCGACCCACTCCGCCAGGCCATCGATGTGAGGGCATCTTCCGGCTGTCTCCGTCAATAGCCGAGGCACGCATGATTCAAGCACAAGAGGGGAGAGAGGTTGCTGTGCTGCACATCTTCCTAATTCGTTTTGCGTACAGGTGTCTAAGCTCAAGGATCAGCTGAACGCGCAGAACTACGAGCTCACAACGACAGACCCGCACGTGGTGGCGTCGTGCCTCAAGCTGTGGTTCAGGGAGCTCTCGCAGCCGCTGATCCCGCACGATTTCTAATATCCTCTCCCTCCCTTTCACTCCTCTCTTTCCGGCGTGGCGTGGCGTGGCGTGGCGATTGATTGTGGTGCTGGTGACTCGACTCGATTGGCTGCCTCTTTCTGTTCTCTCCTTAACTCTACCCTCACTGACGAGTGCATTAAGAAGGCGCATCACGCCGAGCAGATCAGGCAATTGATCAACCGAATCCCGCCCATCAACCAGAAGGTAAAGCAGTAGCCGCTCAGCCGAGCAGGTGGCTGACGTTCTGGCGTACACACAGGTGATTGAGTTCTTCGCGCGGTTCCTCCTGAAGGTGGCCGAGGAGGACAACGTCGTGGTGACGAAAATGGGGCTGGACAACCTGGCCATCGTCTTTTCTCCCGGCTTCTTGCGCTGTCTGGACCCGATGAAGATGATGGCCAATTCGGCGCTCGAGGGTCTGTTCGTGGAGAACCTCATCGAGATCTACAAGGCCTAGCGGTCCCGCCACTGTACAGTACCCCTGTGTTGAGGCCTCTGCGAATGAACATGTCCCAGTGGCGCTTTCCGGAAACATGGACAAGAAATTTGAGCCCAGAGGCCAAGGCTGCCCAACCGGCGACAGGGACCTCGATCCCCTTCTCCCCTCTCGAGTGCAGTGAATGGGGTTGTCGGGGCAGTAGAGCCATCGAAGCGGGTTCGGAGTCCCCAGTATTTCTGCCGTGGGGGATTAAAATGCCAATCAATTAAATACAACATAAAAACCTTCACCCCGAATAATAACCTAAAACGCTGCGCCAACCACGGGTGGCGCCCAACAGTGTTTCGGGTCGCCGACCCGACGTGCCAGTTGTTGTTCTCCTCTCGGTGCCACCTCGCTCTCCTCCCGCTCTCCGTGTGGTGTCATGTCGTTCCCTATCTACGCCGTGGTGGGCATCCCGGTCATCTTCTTGCTGGGCCTCTTGGGCGCGCTCGCGCCACCCACCATCGCCTTCTTCTTCCCCAAATACGGCATTACCCAGAAGTATTACTTCTCTTTTTTCAACGGTCTCGCTGCCGGTCTCATCCTCGCCGTCGGGTACTTTTACCTCACCCTTCCCCCTTCCTTTGCCTGGTCTTTTGCTTGGTGTGGTGTCCTTGCTTGGTAACTCAACTCCGCTCACCCAAAACAAAAAAAGCCGCGGACGATTTCCCTTTTTCTCAAACGCGATGTGAGCTCAAACAAAAACGTTAACTATTTAGTCTATATTTATTTATTTATTTAAGTCTCGCTGCGGTGCTGGTGGCCCGTTGCCTTATTTACGGCTTTTTGTTGTTGCATGCTAACGGCCTCTGTGTTCTTGTCTTGGCTGGCAGTTTCATCCACTCGATACCGGACTCGTTCGAGTCGTTCGGCAGCGTGTTGACGGATGAGGATAGCCAGGTGGAGTCGTACGCGTGGCCGGCATTCATTTCCATGATGGGCGTCCTTATCTGCTTCACGCTCGAGGAGGTCGTCGACACGTTGAGCGCTCTCTTTGGTGTCTCCAACCTTCACTCCCACGGAGCGCACGGCCACGGTCACGCATCGCACGGCGCGTCGCACTCAGGACACGAGGACCACGCCTGCGGCCACTCGCTGGAGGACCACGAGCAAAACGACGGCGAATGCGACGCGCAGCCGCTCGAGGAGATGTGCGACCACCACGGCCACGGCCACGGCGTATCCACTGACGATGAAGTGGAGATGACGCAAATTGAGGGTCTCGCTAAGAAGAAGGCCACGGCTGCGCCCAAGGACTCTGACGACGAGCTCGACGTCGATGGTGACCTCGTTCGAGCAGCGGTAGAACGCAATGCTCAGACAAAGCGCGTGGTCAAGATGTTAGTTCTCTTCTTCGGCCTTCTGTTCCACGTACGCGCAGTCTATTCGCACGCTCTGGTCTGCGGGAGTTGGGGCGTGATGCTAATCGGGGGGGGGGGCTTCGTGATTGCAGAATGTGTTTGTAGGGCTTGCTCTCGGCACGGCCGACAATGACCACGCGCTGTTCATCGCCATCATCTTCCACCAGTTCTTCGAGGGTCTCGGCCTGGGCTCGCGCGTGGCAACTGCCAACCTGAAGCGATTCCTGTCCATCCTGGTCATTGACATCATCTTTGCCGCTTCTGCGCCCGTTGGTATCGGCATCGGTATTGGTGTCAAGTCCGCCATCGAACATGACGACTACGCCTACAGCATCGTCGATGGCACATTTCAGGTGCGTTCTCCTCGCTTCCCGCCAAGAAGTTGGCCGTTTCGCTAAACGTAATGCTGCCCGGCAGGCTCTCTCGGGAGGCATCCTGATCTACGTCGCGTTGGTGCACATGATCCGAGGGTATGCTGAGGTCGAGGCCAAGGGCATGGCGCAGCATTGGCATAAGTACGTTCATTCTCGGTTCCTCCCCACAAATTATCTGGCCGTCGCTGACCTACGGTGATGTACCCCTCCTCACACAATGCAGACTGAGCTCGTACCTGGGCCTGCTCCTGGGTGCCGCTGCAATGGCGGTGATCGGTATCTGGGCCTGAGGCACCCGTGATACTGTAGTTTTGTGTACAGACACGATTTCCTCTTTCTGTGAGGGTGGCATACGACGACGACGGACCGCATGTGCGGCAGAGGACAGAACCACAAGGCTAATCTCTTGACGAGCGACCTCGCCCACCGGATTAATCCTGTTTTTCGAGTAGGAGAACAACAACTGTCATGTTCCAGGCAATACAAGGAACATCCCCCAGACCACCGCTGGCAGGGGATTTATCTATTCGAGGAATAACAGCTCGGTGCTCGAATTTTATATAAAATCAAAATCTATTGGGACTCGATTCAAGAGATGCTGCACCGCGGTCACGCACCAAGTGCTGTTCCCCGCCTTCTGTTGGGCAGACTACCCACACGATTAAGAACAACGAGCACGCAACTTACGCTCTCTTCTCAATTCTCCTCATCGACCTCTTCTCGATCCAGCATCCGTCATCTCTTTGTACGGTTGTCTTCGTCCGCTGCCTTTCCTTCACCCCTCGCCAGTTGGTGTTCGCGACCAGTGGCGGGTCGGCGGTACATCAGCGACGCGCCAGCCCCAGCCGGAGCTGAGCTCGTAACGCCTGAGTTAGGCCTACTTACGCCAGCAACCGCCGCAGAGCTCCGCCACCAGCTGGAGGCGCGAGCTGAGGCCGGAGACGCTGACTCCCAATTCAAACTAGGGGTGCTCTACTGCTTCGGCACAGCAGGCAGCACCACCGGTGGCTGCGGTAACCACAAGCAGACCCCTCCGCAAGAGGAGGACTCCCCAGTCATCGACAAGGACAGCCTCGACTTCCTGATCGGCCCTGGTCCGTCCTACCCCCAACGCAATTCTTTGACGAGTTGAGCGCTCACACCACCGAGCTCAGGCTACGTGGTGCCCAAGGCAGATGGTGAGAATACACGTATCACGAACTGGAAGCAGTGGCTCAAGGTCGATCCACCTTGGTGGCCAGTGTGACGCCTCGTCTTGATGTTTACTCACAACCTGCGTACACAGGCCGAGCGGCAAAAGCTCAAGTCAGCCAGTGAGCCCAAAGATGAAGCAACAAATCAGGCGGAAGACACCATGGGTCCCAACTACGCTCTGGCAGCTAAATGGTAGGCCAGTCATAAAGTGCACGCAACGATCCGTGGCTTTTGCGTCTGTCTTTCTAACCCAAACGCTGTCTCCAGGTTCCACCAAAGGTAAGTAGAGCTCTATTGGCCTTTATACACCCCCGGAGACTTCATTCAGCTTACTCGCTGGTGGCATACAGTGCTCGTCAAGGCCATCCTCTAGCACAGCATTTCGTAAGTTGCACCGAAGCGGAGCATCCCTTTATTGTGTGTGACGCGCCTGCTAACATCTCTCTTGTCTGTCGTGGCCCACCAGTTCGCGGTGCAATTGATACGCGGTACGGCGTGGCGCTCGTGTCATGCTGCACGCTTAGGCACTTTAACGCTCAACCATCTCGTGTAGGCATGGGCGTTGAGCAAAACGTGGAGGAGGCCATCAGGTGGCTCACTGTGGCGGCAACCAACGGGAACTCTCTCAGCCATTACGAGCTCGGTAGGTCCAACTTCTTCGCTTTTGAGCAGCGTACTGGCTTAACCTTTGAACCAGGTCAGCTGTACTACGAGGGCTCTCTCGTCCCCAAAGACGATGCAAAGGCCAACGATTACTTTACGCAGGCCGCTGATCTGGACAACCCCAACGCTCAGTTCTGGATGGGTGCCTCTCCCTGCAACACTCTTCTTATGGGGAGCGCGCATAGGGTCATTCTAACACGAACGAGTCGGATTGTGCATCATCGCCAGGCTATTGCTATCACCAGGGCGTGAATGTCGAGCCCTCCGTGACCAAAGGGCTTGAATACCTGGAGAAGGCTGCTGGGCACAAGCATCCTGGCGCTCTTTACTATCTTGTACCCTGCTCCTTATCTCCAGCGACCTGTATGGATGATCATCACAACTGTCCACCGCGCGTTTTCCTATTGGCCAGGGGATGATGTATCGCTCGGGCGAAGGCGTTTCCAAGGACTCAGAGGTACGGAGTCGAACACAAGCTCTACAGACAAAACTTTATCTAAACTTTGTCCCGCCTCCTTCCAGAAAATGCTAGCCTATTTGACGAGCTCTGCTGCTGAAGGTGAGGCGGAGGCCTCCTTTTGGTGCGCTTCTCGTCAACCGCCACCATTGTTGCAGTCAGCGCACTGACATCATACCGGCAACGCAATCAGCCTCGGCGACATTTACTACAACGGGAGCGATGCAGTGGAAGTCGATTATCCCAAGGCCCTGCAACATTACCGAGACGTAGCTCTCCTCCTTTCCACCGCATGAAACCGAGTGTGATGCCAACCCATCCTCTTGTGGCAGGCGGCGCGCAAAGGCCATGCCAACGCGATGTGCTGTGAGGTACACTTCGTTTGGAAAATGCACGCTTGCTTCCCTAACACACGTTCCCAACAACTAGGGTGTCATGTATTTCCACGGCCTGGGCACGGAGCAAAGCGACGAAAAGGCGTTCTACGCCTACCAGGCTGCCGCTCTGCAAAACCATCCTCACGCCTGCCGCAACCTGGTACTGCTCTCTGCTCCTGAGTTTTTGGAACAACTGTAACAATTGCGTTGGGCAGGCCTATATGTACCACCATGGTCGAGGGTGCGCCAAGTCAGAGACCAATGCTGAGTTCTTCCTCAAGCTGGCCGCGCAGTGCGAAAGCCAGCAGGAGCAACCCGCCACATAACATCACGATTTCTTGAGGCATCAAATGTTTCTCATTCCTCGGTCCGAGAAAAAGTTTATTCTTCGAAGAAAAGGAAATGGAGGAAAGAACAAAACAAACGGTTTAGTTTTGTGGAGGCCAAAATGGAGGCGAGGAATGGAGCTGCCCTTCTGGCAGCTCTTGTCGAGCAGTTACAAAGGATGCGAAAGGAACTTCTGTGTGTAATTTGGTACTGAGCTGCAAGATATCTTATCGATCGATTCTAAGATTGACACGGTCCTTCGTAATTCAGCAGGGACCTCATGAACGACCCTGCAAATTTGCCGTGCAATCATAGCTTCTGCCATGACTGCATCATGGAAAGCATGAAAGGTGCCATTCTCATCTTCGTAGCCATTCGTTCCCAATTTTAAACTACGTGCCCACCACAAGCAGTGCGGAAGGGTTGCCCACTGTGCCAGGTACATCACAGCTTGATCAAACCTGTCAGAGATTACTGTGCGCAATAGTACTAAAGGCGTATTGTCCTGCTGCTGGGCACACAGACCACCTATCAGCGTCGGTCGATTAAAAAGAACAACGTGCTGGCGAACGTGGCGGTTTGCTATCAGGCCATGGACGAGCTCGTCCATGGTGGCCCCACCGCCAGCAGCACGCCTCGCGGAAGCACTACTTCGACACCAATCAAGTCCGCCGGACGCATGAGCGAAGAGTGTGACAAAGACCAGGATGTCTCATCACAATCGACACTCACCGTATGCGCTGCTTCTTTGTGCGCACAAGTCTTGTCTTGTTATGTCGCGTGGTGATTCTTAACACATCCGATAGGAGATCGTAGAACTTAAGAGGCAGCTGAGAGACCAGGAGCGAGCCATTGGTATGTCAAGCTGCCTCGCTGGTCCACTCTCGGTGTTGGTGGTAGCGCTAAATGGTAACCATCCTCTCGTTCAGCCGAAATCGACGCGCTGTTGGCCCAAACAAACTACATAGCCGTCGCGCCATCTGTAAATGGCACCCCGCGCGGCACCAAGCGAAGAGGCGCACCCAGTCCCGCAAAGGAGGCTCTCACCGATGCCCACTCTGAAGAGGATGAGCCGAGCACCACGCCAAAAAAGCGCGTGCGGGTCGAGGCACACACAAAACAGACGAGCGCAGAGCATATGTCGAATGGAGAAGGTGAACAGGAGGACGGCGAAGAACAGGAGTCGCCAAGCAATGGCCCTGTCACCAATGCTGGCCAGGAAGAGGAAGAGGAAGAGGAGCAGAAGAAAGAAGAGAGAAAAGAGGTCAAGGAGGATGAACCGAAGGCCAAAGCGCGAAGGAGCCAAGAGAAGCAAGCGACTCCTCCAGTGAAGAAGAAGCAGAAGAAGGGCGACGCCAAGGAGTCAAAGGGCTCGTCCTCATCGTCCACGGCCAAGTTCGTCCTGTTGGGCACCGGCCTCGACGCGCAGAAGACGGTGACTCCTCCCTATCTCACTGCTGTGCGAGCGTCGGCCGAGTGGCTCGGCTGACCCGAGTCCGTATCAGAGAAAGCTGCGACGGCTGGTCGTCAAGCACGGAGGTAAGGTGGTGGGCAACTTCACGAGCAACGTGACGCACATAGTGACGCCCGACGAAAATCGCACCGCTCGACGAACTCTGGTAAGAGGCAGCACTCACCCATGGCTAAGTAGCCCAAGCAGTAGTGTGTGGTCGGTTCTTGATTGTGATTGTGCGTGCAGAAATTCATGATGGGCCTGCTGAATGGGCTGTGGATCGTCAACTTTGCCTGTACGCGATCGTCGTTTTCGCCTGTCAGTCAGCTTTCGTATCTTTGTGTGCGTGTGCGTGTTGACGTGGTGTGTATGTGTGTACACCATCAGGGGTGACGTCGTGCCTCGAGGCTGGCGAATACGTGAATGAGGAGCCGTTCGAGATCACGAGCGACACCGTCGGCAAAGGTAGGCCTTCGGTGATTATTCCCACCCATGCGGCGCCATCGTTCTGACGCAACTTGCCCATCGCAGGTGGGCCGGCCAAGGGAAGGAAGTGCGCCGGCGGCGGCAAGGCCCTGTTCGAGGGCTACGCCTTCCACCTGCACGGGAGCTTCAAGGCGCCGTCGCCGTCCAAGGACGATCTCAAGATCCTCATCAACACCTCCGGCGGCACCTTCCTCGACCGTTCGCCCCCCTCGCCCACAAAAAAAGGCACCAAGCGAGGAAGGAAGAAGAGCGTTGAACCCGACGAGCCTTCCGCCCCGCCAGGTGGGTGTCCCTCTCCGCCTATTACTCTGCAAGTGCTGACGCTGGGCTCCCCTCCATGGCTGTGGCAGCGGTCGGCGTGGACGACAGTAAGACGGTGGTGCTGTGCGATGTGGGCTGCAGCGTCAAGCAGGCCAAGGAGGCGCGGCAGATGAGCGGGCGTCGCCCGGTGTCCGTCCTGTGGCTGCTCGACTCGATCTCGCACTTCAAGCCGCAGCCCCTCGACACCTACGTGCTCGGCGACGACGAGTGACAGAGCAGAGAGGGCCCGCGAGCCACGAACGCAATTAGGCAACAAAGAGTGCACTCATTTTCTTTGCGCAAACGCCGTCGACTACTGATTCTAGACCTGGGACATGAGGTCAATGAGGTTGTCGAGGCCCCACATGTAGCCGTCGTCGTTCTCCGCGCCTTCGGCGAGTGGGTAGACGTGGGCAAAGTCGATGAGCCTGAGGTCGCACCGCACGTCGTCGGCGTCTGGACTCTCGGGCTCGGCGCCCTCGTAGAGGAGGAGCAGCGACGTCGAGTACATGCGGAAGGCCCCCTCCGCGCGCAGGGCCGTTCGGAGGTCCTCGAGCTTCCGCCTGATCCCGCGCAGGGCCCCGGCCCGCAGGCCTCCTCGGCCGTCGTGGAAGAATGCGGCCAGGTACGACACGATGGTGTCGTTGATGACCTTCTTGCCCTCGTCCCTGTTCACTTCGGTGTAGGCCTCCCGTACGACGTCGTACACCTTCATGCCGCAGATTCGGAGGCCGAGCGTGCAGGTCGTTGTCGTGGCAGCCTGGAACAGACACCACAACACACGCGTGAGGGTGACGTGTGCGCACACGTCACGAGCGGGAAGTGAGCTGCAGCTGCAGCTGCACCTTGAACTTTTCGTATTCGATCTTCTTGGGTGTGGCGTCGTCTCCCCACTGTCGCACGCCCAACTTGATGTCCAGCAGGCACGGGTAGCGGTAGACGGCGGTGAGGTCCTCCAGCACGATGTAATCTGGTGGGTCGAACGAGCACATTCCCACCAGTAATTTTTTAATATAATTAATATATTTTTGTAAAAATATATTAAAATTGTTTAAATATTGTTATTGGTATTGGTATTGCGATAATTTGCAATACAAGGATGGAGGGCTTGGCGCACGGTGGACTTGGCCAGGAGGTTCGGCCGTGAGGTGCTGCTCGAGGTCGTGGTACACTTTCTCGCTCCAAGTCACCACCTCGCGGTGTTGCGCTTGCCCTTCTTTGTGGGCGTCATTCGCGTGAACGACCTGAAGGAGCGCATCTTTGGAGATGTGGAAGCAGCCAAACCACCGCGGGGTAAAGGCCGCGAGCAGGGCGCGTTTGGATCGAGCGAGGTCGCGGTAGAACCACAGCTCTCTCTGCGCCAGAGGTTTGCAGATTTTGCCGCCCTTGGCCTTGATGATGGCTCCGTGTCCCGCCACCTGGTGCGAGAACGTCTCCAGCAGGGTCAACGTTTGCTCGCCTTCGCACCCCACGGCCTCTTTCGTCTCTTCATCGAGGAGCTCCATAAGCACACGACAAGAAAAAGGTCCCCTTCTTTTTCTTTCTTTCTTTCTTGCTGACGTCACCAGCCCTTGGCGGCAACGTTCCAACGCATCATCACAAACTTGTTACTCGATTAATTCACAAGCTCAGCAGAGATCGGGCCGGTTTGTGCCGTGGTGGGCAAGACAAAGCAGGCATGTCGGAGAGCACATCTACGTCCACCGGGCCGAAGGGCAAGGGCAGGGCTAACGGATCTGCTTCATCGGAGAAATGGAGCTATGAGAAGATCGAGGACCTACCTGAGGAGCAGGACTACTTCGCCAAGAAGCTGCCCCAGCACCTCATGGTCGATGATCCCTCGCTCAACTGGTTTCAGAAGCCCCACACCATCACGGTGATGGCCATTGCCCTCATCGTGCTCATTTTTGGCGCCTTCACAAGGGAGGGAACAGAGACCGTTGCCAACGTAAAGTTGTACGCGGCCTCCTCCCGAGTCAATTCATCATTGCAGTTCATTATTTTTGTCTTTTACTAATTGCATCGCCCCCCGGTCACCGGCAGTGGTTTGTGCGCGGGTGCCGTTGTGTTTCTGGTGTTCTGCCTGCTGTATCTCCATGATGGCCCATTCGTTCGCCCTCACCCTGCCGTCTGGCGAGTTGTCACCGGCGTGGGCATACTCTATCTCTGTTCGCTTGTCTGGATCCTCTTCCAGGTACGCCATCTTCGCTTTCCTTCTCTCTTTGTGTTTTAAATCTTCTTTTTGCAAGTGATTTGCGCTGATGAATGAGGGGCCTGATCGGTGCTGTGGCCACAGAACGTGCATGACGTGCGTCTCTTCTTGAAGTACTTCGACCCGCGCCTGGGCGTGCCGCTTCCGGAGCGCTCGTATGCCGCCGATTGCGACCTCTACACGCCGGACGACCCCTCCTCCAACTTCCGTCACCTCATGGTATACAAACGCCCACGCGAGCGCAGCCTCGCCACTGCCGCTCTTGATGGAGGAGGGAAGCGGAGGTGACTGACTGGTGGTTGTGGTGTGCCCCTCTAGGACACGGTGAACGACGAGTTCGTGCTGGCGCACGTCGTGGGCTGGTTCGCCAAGACGCTGCTGCTGCGCGATGCCTACCTCTGCCTGTTCCTCTCCATCATGTTCGAGATCTGGGAAATGACATTCCAGCACCAGCTCCCCAACTTTGCCGAGTGCTGGTGGGATCACGTGCGTCTCTCCCCGTCCTAGACACTAACACAACGTTGTGTCCAGCATGACTGAGCTAACGAGCTCGATGCGCTCCATGTCTTCATGGACAGGTCATCTTGGACATTCTGATCTGCAACAACATCGGCATCATCGTGGGCATGATCACGTGCCGCTACCTCTTCAAGATGAAGGTGCGTTTGCTCGACCCTTTGCCGTGCGAATCTACCTCGCCAAGGGTGGCTCATGTTTCTGTCCTCTGGCGGCGCCATCCGTGTGTAGGAGTTCAACTGGACGGGCTTGTGGGCGACGAAGCAGGGCAAGATCGTGCGCTCGTTTGTGCCCACCTCGTTCGACGAGTATCGCTGGGAGTTCCTCAAGAGCTGGAAGCGCTTCGTCAGCGTGCTCCTCCTCTGCATCGCCGTAAGTGTCCTCCGCCAGTAGTGGAGGAGTTCCACTACTGGCGGCCTTTCCCTCACGCTTTGTGTTGTCATGGACTGTCCGACCAGCCCGGTGGCTGACCGGTCCTTGTTTTCAGGTCTCCATCATCGAGCTCAACGCGTTCTACCTCAAGTACATCTTGTGGGTGCCCCCTCCCCACCCGCTCAACATCATCCGCCTCTGCCTGTGGCTCTTCATGGGCCTGCCCGCCCTCAGGGAGTACTACCAATTCGTCTCTGACCCGTACGTGTGCCCTGCTCCCTCGAGTTCTATTGGTGTTATTGTCCAATACTCATTACTACTCTTGCTGAACATCGCCTATCCTCCCCTCGCCTCGCCGCACAGCAAGTGCAAGAAGATGGGTTCCATGACATGGCTCTGCACGCTCGTGTTCTGTACGGAGGGACTGATATGCATCAAGTTCGGCCGTGGAATGTTCCCGGACCCGACGCCGCCCGAGGTGCGTTGATTCCCTGTTGGCTCTTTCCTTTCCTTGGCTAGTGCTGACTTGTGGACTTGGGGGGTGTTGTCGGCGTAGGTGTTCTGGCCGTGGGTCATCTTCCTGGTCGGCGGCACGCTGGCGGCGGTGATCTACTTCTACCGGAAGGAGACGCAGCAGGGCTCCTCCGGCAACGGCAATGGGAAGAGGAAGAAGGGCAAGAAGAAGGAGAGCAGCAAGGCCGCCCTGAGCGAGGCAAGTGTTGGAGAGGCCAGCAACAGCAGCAACAACAGCGGCGACAGCAAAAAGTCTCAGTAGCCAAACCCCCTTTCCTAAGTATACGTCTATTTTCCCCTTTTTTAAGATAGCCAGGAGTGATAGGCGAAGAGAGAGAGAGAGAGGCAGGAGCTACCGCGAAGTATGTAGAGCAAGATTTTGCTGACTCTTTACGTGCTGTGCTAGCACTGGAACCACTTGTCGCCAATCTTGACGAGCACGACCTTGAGGTTGATGTTAATCGCTATCTTCTTGAGACCCTTGCTGCCCCACGAGTTGCTGGCCGCGGTAATTCCAGCGATGTGTTGCTCGGTGAGGACTGTTAAGATGAGTAGATGAGTGGGGCTCCTCGCTACGTAGTTACGTTTAAGTAAGAGGCTACGTACGGCCAGCGCTTTGGCCGCCATTGATGCTCCTGAGGATGGTGCCGATATCGTCGTCCGCGTCGGCCGTGGCGTCAGGGGTGCCCCTGCCTGTACCCGTGGCAGTGGTGTCGGCCAGAGCCGAAGCCACCATCAGGCAGCCGAGGAGGAAGAGAGCGGCAAGAGTGATAACCTTCATGGGGATGGAGTGCGGAAGTATCGAGTAAAGTAACTGGGAGGCGAGGGACTTTGATGAGTTTCTGCTCCTGTCCTGCTTGGGCTTTAGTAGGTGGTTGGTGACTTGTGCTTCCACGTGCCCTTCTCTGTGGTTGGTCGCTTTTTATTTATTGGGCGCCCCTTTTTCCTTTTCTAGGCCTTTGCAGCACCAACGACATTAAATCAAAAAAATTTATGGCGTAGTTGCTCGCACGGCTGAGAGGGCACCAAAGGCGGCAGCAGAGATGAGCCCGGTGGCGGGGAGGGTCACGACCCAGCTCAGTACTACGTTCAGCAGTAGTCTTGACCCACGCACGGGAGGGAAGGCAAGTCAAATGATCAGCTGCGTGCGTAAAGACAGAGGCCCGTACCGCCAATTTACGGCCTTGATACCGTCGGCGAGACCCACAGCAAACACGGAGCCCACCACGCAATGTGTGGTCGAGGTGGGTATCTTCAGCCGAGATGCCACCAGCACGGTCATAGACGCTCCAAACTCTGCGCGATGTGACGCGTCAACAGAGTGACGTTGGCCAAGGCGGAGTGTGCAGCAAAGGGAAGGAAAGACAGGTTGCGTGTACCGATGTTGAATCCACGCGAAGGGGTGAGCTTGGTCATGTTGGTGCCGATGGTCGACATGACTCGGTAGCCCCACATGGCCAGGCCCAGCGATATGCCCACCCCGCCCGCCAGCAAGATCCACCACGGCACAGCGTCCTAGAAGAGAGAAATTGCCGATTAGCAAAGGCTTTACATCCACAGTTATAAGGACGACGGCGCGAGTACCTGCTGGTCCACATCACCGCGAAGGTAGATCGATACGATGACCACAAGCGGAGCGATAGCGTTTGATACGTCGTTGGCACCATGGGCGAAGCCTACACGCACCAATTTAGAGAGCAAGCTAGAGAGAGAGAGAGAGATTGCGCATACCGCCTACACTGGCAGTAAGGATCTGCAGGAAGGAGAAGAGCTCTTCGGTCTTGGCGTCGAACGTCTCGCTGTTGCTGTACATCTCCTCGTTTCTCTTCTCGTGGTGTTGGAGCACGGAACTCTGGGTCTCGCTCTTGGGCGAGCAGCAGCGCCACAGGGAGTACTCCCTGGCCGTGAACTCGGAGAAGTTCTTCTCCAGCTCCTCCGCCATCTCCTCCACCACGTCCTCGTCATCCGAATCGAAGCTCCCCCGCCTGTTGCCCCCATGGGCATCGGCAGCAGACGTGGCGCCGTAGTGCCTGGCGCCCTGCTGCCTCGTGCCTTGGGCGGCGGTCAGAGTTTCCCTCTCGGGGTCCGCAACGCCCTCGAACGGCTCCATGTCGAGCTCGATGTCCGCCGAAAACTTGCGGGCGATGTGCGTTCGTAGCAGAGGCACGCCGACGACCCAGCAGATGGCCAGGCTGCCCAAGCCCACCCCCAGACACGAGCACACGATCGCCCTATGCGCGCGCCATGTACGCATGCGGAGTAAGGGTGCATGCGTGCGCGTGTTGCGTGTGCATTCAAAGGTGGGCGTTACCAAAGGGGAATGTTGGCGAGCCCAAGACCAGGCGAGCCCTTGTAGATGATGAAGAAACAGAGCGAGCTCAACACGGCGCCGTAGAAGAACGGCAGGAAGCGGAACCCGAGCTCAAGCGAGTTCCTGCTCCGCAGGATGAACTGGCGCACCGTCACGAACAGGGCCCACGCCGCACTACCGGCTGCGTTGTCGTTGTCGTGTGCGGTTGAGCCCCAAGAAGAAGAACGCTGAAGCACGACGTTGACTGGCGGGAGGGGTGTACCGAGCAGAGGCGACGTGACCCAGGAGATGGCGATCTTGACGATCCGGTCCCAATCCACCCCGGCGCTGCCCTTGGCCACCAACGTGAATCCCACGATGGCGCCGACTGCAGCCCCGCCCCCGGAGTAGCGGTAGTAGTAAGAGTGAGAAAGCGGCGGCGGGAGGAGGTGGCGGTGGTGGGGAGGTGGTACCCATGCTGTGCGTGGTGGACACGGGGAGCGAGAGGAAGGTGGCGAGCACCAGCCAAATGGCGCCTCCGATGAGGGCGGCCAGCATGCCCAGCATCAGCTCCTCGGGATCGTCCTCGTACAGCGACGGCTTGATGATTCCCTTCCGCATCGTGTCTGTGCACCACGTAGCACATCCGCACACCATTTCGGTCAACGCAAGCGATCATGAGCAGCAAACCACAAGGGCTGCATACCTACAACGTGACTGCCCATGAGGAAGGCGCCCAGGAACTCTACGATGGACGCAATGACGACCGCTTGCCGGAGCGTGAGCACCTTTGACCCCACCGACGTCCCGAACTGCGGGAGAAAATACATAAATACACATATTGAATATTTTTAATAGAAACAGGGCGTACAGCGTTGGCCACGTCATTGGCGCCCAGGGACCATGCCTGCGTGGTGAAGAACAGTGAGGAAAAGGGAAACAAGGGAGATCTTTCTGCATTTGAGGAACATACAAGAATGAAAGAGATGGCGGCGCCAACGATGACTATCCAAAGCAGGGCCATAGTTGCGCTGCGCGTTGTGTGCTGTAGCTAGTGCGCGGAGCGGAGAAGGAAGGAGCTGCCCTCATGCACGTCAAGACAGAGCCCAAACGCTCACGCCACAGCGCGTAGACGCCGCTCAACTCAAACAATGCGCCTCATGATTCAACGGTTGCGTGTTTTGCATTTCTGGCACCCTCGCTCCCGCTCGCCGATTGGGCCCGGCCCTTCTCGTGACGGAACGTTCAGTCCGTGGGGAGGATCGTGCGTTTGGGCCCCATCTCTCCTTGGGCCGGCGAGCGTTGCCCCCCCCCCACTCGCGTGAACTCATAACCGTAGGTTCACCAGGGCTGCTCCTTGCCCTCCTGCAGGAGCTTCCCTCGCGGCCCGTCGGCCGACTGCGTGACGAGGCGCACCACGTCCTGGCCCACCTCCTCTGGCGTTCGCCACCGCGTGCCCAGCTGCACGGCACCCAATCGTGCGACAACGAGTCAACAAGCGACGAACGGGGCACACCACCAAAAGGGGGGAGAGATTACCTGCTGCGGCAGGTCTTCAGGGACCACTCTCTTGCTCATGTCGGTCCTGACGAATCCGGGGATGAGGGCGTTGATGAGGATGTCCTCCTCGGGCTTCACCTCAGCCGCGCTCAGGAGCGTGATGCCGTTGAGCCCGAGCTTGGCGATGGCGTATCCGCTGAGAGGAGCGGACAGGCCCGCAGTCAACATCTGAGCGGCGCGGCACAGATGAGAGGTCAGCTGCCCACCTCCACCACCACCACCCCATCATGAGAGGCAATGCGAGCATGGACGGTGGTGCGTACGCTGAGCTGGGCAACGCCAGACGTCAGGTTTATGATGCGCCCAAAGCCGTGTTGCTTCATCAACGGCAAGCACACCTGCAGTGTTTGCAGTGTTTGTTGACAATTTGAGGAGGAGGTGAAAGTCAGTTCATGACCCGTGTGAAGAGAGCGCGCGTAACGGACCTGAATCATGCGTAGGGCGCCCGTGACATGCACCTCGAGCATGGACTGGAAGTCCTTGATGGGGATAGCGAGAGAAGACCCCTCGTGCAAATTGCCTGGAGTGGCAGCGGGTCAGGAATGCGCGCACACAGAGAACATCTGTCCAGATGCGCGGGCAGTGGGGCGCTCCCCTCACCTCCGTTGTTCACGAGGACGTCCACGCGCCCATACTTCTGGAGCACGAACGCACGGAACCGTTCCACGCTCTCGTCGCTGGAGACGTCCAGCTGGTGGTAGTCCAGCTCGCCCACCCTCTCGCCCTCTGTAAGGCGAACAAGGGGTGAGATCTTTGCCACAGCAAAGTAAGATTACTCAAAATCAAAAAGAAGAGTACACTGCACCGAGCGAAGCAACGGCAGCCTGCCCGTCAGACTCACTGCGACTGGTGAGGATAGTGATGTAATTGGACAGCTTTGCCAGTTCCCTGCACACGCCCAGGCCGATGCCTTTGTTGCCGCCCGTCACTACCGCAACTCTCTTGCCCTCTTCCATGTTTTGCGCTCTTTCTGTTTTGTTTTGGCAGGAATTCAGAACAAGTCGAGGGCCAAGGTATTCTGGAGGCACCAGACTTCTGCAAGATGCTCTGGTGGATGCAGTTGAGGTGTGTTAATTGTAACAAGATCTGACTCTTCTCAACCAGGATGGGCTCCTTCACAGTGAAACAGGGCACAACCAAACAGCCAGCTCCACCAACAGGGATTTGTGCTTGCTGCACCCAATGTATTGGCCATAAGCCAACAGTGGCCACAGGACCTGCCAGAGGCATTAGCAACTGCCTTAAATCAAGTTCACTACAAAATTACCCTCCATTTTTGGGCCTAAAGATATTGCAAACTTAGAATTGGAACTTGGAATGATTGCACAAAAAAACGCCAGTTATTTTTTAACCTTTCATTTAATAATAGAGATTATTCCTTCAATGAAGAGAGCATGAGAGCATGCACCATCATGATATGTTAGATATATGTTAAATAACTCAAATTATTACTAATGGCAAGGTGCTCAAGTGTCTGCACATACAGTTTTCAATAGTAATGTAATGCCACAAATGGTGCCACCAAACAACACCTGAGAACATCATCAGTCAGTTAATCATTTTCACCAAAGCAAACACCAAACCAGCTGACTGATTATTACACCTCTCCTCGAAATGAAAAGCACACTGCTAAACATTTAAAGCAAGGTACAATTTGCTTGGCAGAGAAAAAGGAGGGAAGTGACATACTTTTTCACTGGCCATGTGCTCTCTGTGTTGCTGGGCTGCCACTCCCACACTCGCCGCTGTCACTGCCCCTCCCTGTGCCTGTGCCTCTCTCGTCCGCCTGTCCGCAGAAAGCCTTTTCTTCGCTCTCTTTTCCCTCTGCCAAAAAGAAGAAAAGTAAAATAACGTTTCTCGGTGGCCGCAAAACCTACCCTGTTTTCCGAACGCCCGACCCGACATTTCGCTTGCACACCCCCGACCTTTCACATTCCGCCAAAAAGATCATTGTTTTCTTCTGCACTACACTCATGAGGCGCTGGAGGGTCAGGCCCAGGTGCGACCGAGACGATGCCCACATCGAGCTTACACCTGCACCGGACACTCCCGTCCGAGTACGCTTGCCCTCATCAAAGATTCTCCCTACCTCTGGAACGAATCTCTGTTTTGATGGGGTAGGGAGTGGTTAACGTGGAGGTTGTGGCAGAGTGGATGGGTGATCAGCCCCACCACCGGACGCACACATCCTGACACGCAGAAGTGGAACGACACACAGTTAGTGTCCTCCTACCGCTACGCTAGGTGACATGCCGCCATCTTGCTCTCCCTTTCCTGGTCCTGACCCCACCCCACAACACACAGAATCTGCGAGGTGACCGTGTGGTCGGGTGCTTACGTCAATGGCGTCCAGTGCACCTTCGAGGTCTACGACGAGTCACAGCGACAGTGGAAAACTGTCAGGGGCCAGGAGCTGCACGGCGACCACCACGCGTACGTCCTGGTAGAAGGCGCGGTTGAGTCGCGGGGAGCTCGGCTCATCTCCTATGCACTTTTCCATCAGACCTACAAAGAGAAGCTTCAAGCTGGAGCGCGGCGAGCACATCGTCTCAGTATCGGGCCGCTTCGGTATGGCTCTCAACACACCACCTCAGTCCTTAAGCCCTGGACACCCTCACGCGAAGGAGATACGCGCAGGAGGGTGGATGGACCACGTAAGCTTCACCACAAGCAAGGGCAACACGCATAACTTTGGCAGCGAGGGCAGGTCCACTTCATTCAACCACACCGCCCCTCCGAGGCACAGGTGCGCTGCGCACATAAGGCGCATGTCGCCACGAGTGCCGTGTGCTGGTGTGCGTTGTCATGACAAACGAATCGAGTGAGCAGGGTGGTGGCGCTTGCGGGCGGAGTCGGTGGCCACCTGCACAATCTCGGCTGCACGTTCGCCCCGGGTACGCATTGCGGCCACCGATGTCCAACCCGACCCAGCACTGACCCTTTTCTCCTGGCGGCTCAACGGCACAGACTACCCTGAGACGTGGCAGCCCAGCAACCACCTCGAGTTCCCGCCAAACTTCCGTGCTGCCGTCAAAGTACGTCCTCGGCGTTTGCGTCCTGCCCTCTCGCTAGCTCGAGGGGCAAAGTCGCGCTAGACCAATCAACCAACTACATCCGTGCCGCAGGTGCTGCTGATGGCCCGCCAGTGCAATGCGGACGATATGCCGAGACACCCCGAGTCGCCGCTGCACCTCTTGCCGCCCGAGCTGTTCGACCTGCTGGTGCAGCTGCTCGCCGCCGATCCCGAGTGCTGGTTCTTTTGAATTCGCACGCACGCACGCACGCACGCACGCACGCACGCACGCACGCACGCACGCACGCACAGGCCTGCATAGCTGGCTGGCGATGACGGCCTGCTTTGATGTGCTCTCCTCCACCGTATTGAGGAGTACAGTTCAGCGAGCTGTGGGGCGTGGGTTCAAGAGAAACGTGATCGAATTTTCTACAAAGGGGACAGGTTGGAGCTTCAGAACATGTGTTTGTTGATCTCGTGCAGGATGTCCAGGTTGACGGCATCAACTCCGAAGCCGCTCTGAGAGGCGACGCGTCGGCGTGAGGGGGGGGTCAGCTAGAGGGAGGGGAGGGGGAGAGCATACGAAGGGGTCTTCGATAAAATCCTGCACGTTGGCCAGCGTGATGAACATGAGGGTGACGAAGAACGCCGTCCCAAAGCCCGCCCACGGCCCGAACATCTGGGCCAGCAGCGCGAACTGGAACCAGTCATACAAACATGAGCGTGGGAGCAAGGAGGAGGAAGATGCGTTCGCGGTACCGAAGGCGAGATGAGGATCGGGGCGAGGGTGAGGAAGACGAAGGCATAGCCCCGCAGCGTGGAGGCCGTCCGGTAGTCGTGCAGCACCTTCAGTCTCTCGAACGCCACCATCATGAACCTGCCGACAGAAACAGTTATGTGTGTGCGGTCAGACATCTATATCTTGGAGACACTCGCCGCCACCACGGCATTCAACCACAGATGGGGAGAGGGGGAGAGAGAAAGGCGCCATGTGCCTGTGGTATTGGAGAGGTCGCGACATGAGGCCGGTGATGCCTTTGTTACGCAATCGAAGCTCCTCTTGCTTCTACTCGAGCGTTGGAGATAGATCAGCGGTGGCTGCCGATGAGCAAACACGATCCGATGGTGCACAAGGGAGATTACGATGTGGGCGTTACCTTGCTGATGAGGTCAAAAAGGTAGTAAACACGAGTGAGCGAGCGCTTCCCTCCGTCGTGCTTGAGATAGGTCTTCATCTCCTCGAACAGGGTGATGATCAGCGCTCGCATTTCGTTGGCCATCCGCCCATGTCTGTTGAATTCCACGCGCATTTTGGCCTTCTCGGCCAGGTGCTCCCTGATGCGCCGCTCCTTGCCGGTCTCATCCGCGTCTTCGTTCTCCGAGTCCTGCGCCCTGCTCTTCTCCCGGTCCTCCATCAGCTCTTGGTACTGCTTCTCTTCGTAGTCCCTGTCCACTCCAACGAGACGAGAAGAGACGACGCGTCAACATCAACATCACCGCCGCTGCCGCTCACTCTGGTTATCCCGACGCCTACTAAGGCACATATAGGCCCCGGAGAGCGGATGGAAAGTGGCGTGCTTCGCGGTACCATTCCCGGTGGCACTGATACAGCGCCACAGCGGCGGACTTTAGGTCGGCCATGTCCATGAGAGCCCTGTGTGTCGCCCAACAGGTTGCACGCGTATGAGTAATGCTAAACAAACAGGAGTAGCTTTGATTGGTGCCGCTACGCTTACCGTTCTCGCCGCTGGAAGGTCCACGAGATGCTGGCCCATGACGCACATGCACGCTACCACATCAGCGACTCGCTCAGCGCGAAACGAGAGAGAGAGAGAGAGAGACGCGCTGACGCGGTGAGTGGATGGAGCGACGAACCCGAAAGAGATGGGAAAGAAGATGCCGCTCCCAAGGAAGGTGAGAGGCATGTCGGCGACGTAGCCGTGGCTGTGGCAGAACCAGGTGGCCGCAAGCGAAAGCAGCAGAACCGCCACACCGTAGATGGTCAGCAGTGACCGGAAGGACTTGAGCAGGTACCATTTCGTGGCCGTCTGACCCGAACGCACCACCCATTTCACTCCATTGTTTTTGTGTCGAGACAGGGCCCCTTGTACAATAACGGATTAGAAGAGGGGTACCACGTACCACAAAGACGAGGTAATCACGGTCGAGTGACTTCGTGTAGCCGCGGTACTCCTCGAGAAGGGGCTCGTGTACACCGATGAACCTGAGGTCGTGGCGTCTATGAAATCGGTGGTCCTCGGTGGTCCTCCCGTGACTCCCCAAGCCCTGCCATGTTACCTCCTCTTCATGATTTCCTCGAACTTTTCTTTTCTTCTAGGTGATCTTGACCTGGCACCAATGAGAGGAGCAGGCCAGTGATTCCACAGACATCCCGTCACCAGATGAGGGAGCACTCAACCAGGTTGGCTGACGGCGGAGTGGTACGTCCTCGGCAGACTGCACGCGTACATTCTGTTAGAGAAAGAAGAACCATAAAGAAAGAGCCCCGATGCGTTTCTTGCTGTGCGTAGATGGAAGTGAGGACTCCTCGAGGGCCATTGAACATCTGAGAAGGATTTTGAAGGAGAAGGACGAAGTCTTCCTACTTCACGCGTGGAAGCCACTCGACCTGCCTCCCTCTGTGCAGATGGTTCGATGGCCACCAGATTCTCTCTTGTAGTGGTTGCCTTCCCTCACCATTCTGGGGTGGTGCAGATAGGGCCGCTGCCCATCGTCAGCCAGTTTCCGCAGTTCCCCTACCTCCAACTCAAGGAACGCAAGTTCGTCGAGAACGAGTCCCACTCTATCCTGCTCACCTCAGCCAAGCAACTCATTGGCGAGCACGCCGTGCGCACAGCCCCATCCCAATATCTCGCTTACTGATGCCTAATTGTCTCTCACTTTCTGTCGGTGTAGGAGCTCGATGAACAGGTGTGGACTGTGAGCAGGGAAGCCAAAGACCCGAAGGACGCCATTGTTGCCGAAGGTACAGCCAACCACGCCCTAGTTGTCGTCCCCTACTCACCACCTTTTGTGGCAGCTGATGCGAGGAACATAGACCTGATTGTCATGGGAAGACGAGGCTTGGGTCCTCTTCAACAGTACGTCTTGCCCCTTTTGTTGGCAGAAGCTGGAGCACTAACCTCCCTCGATATGATCAGAATGTTGATGGGGTCCAACAGCCTCCACGTTCTCGAAAGCGCGCATTGCCCAGTCATGATCGTGCACTGACCTGCACGGGGCGCGTCAATGTACCCCTTGTTTGCTGCAGCCAACCAAAAATCATAAACAATGATTTGCCGGTGACCGTTGGAGGCTTTTTTCCTTCTTTTTTTGATTTATAATCCACGCACCGAGATTGTGAAGGGGATGGAGCCGCCCGAACGTCATCGCGGGGCTGGAGGGGGGCCTGCAACATCTCCAGCTCCTCAGCGATCCCAATCTGCCCCCGCGAGGCCCGACATCTTCATGGGTAATCCCTTGTGCCTTCTCTCTTTCCTTTCATCTTAATCGATACATCTCGGGTGTTGTTTGTAGAGATCTTGGTCACGACTGCTGTGATTCTATCTGGGTGATAATCGTTATTGACCGTTACGCGCTTGATGATTTTCTCTCCTGGCAGAGGTGCCGGGGGCGGTGTATGCGAGCAGCCCGGGCACTCCGGGAGTCGCCCTTCCCAGTGGAGGCAGGGAAGAGCGTCACGTTCAGGACACCGTTGTCGCCCTGTGCCGCGCCACTTTCGTACCACACTCCACAACCTTCGCTCTTCTTCGCTCTTCTCTTCTTTCGCGCTCTCTTTCTCCAACCGCCTCTTGGCCGCTCTCCTGCCTGTGCGCGCGAGAGCTTGTATCTCGCGCTGCATCGTGAGCGCTGATGGTGTCGCGATAACGCTGCAGGGCCATTCCTTCCCCGGTTCACAGCCGGTATCTCTCGACCGCAGTAATCTGCGCGGTAGCCTACTCCCGCTGCCACGCTTTCGTTCCCTTCAACCTGAGGAGCGCTTATACTCTTCACAACACAATAACACACACGTGCGCAGAGATCGCGAAGGCGCCCAAGAACTACTGGGTGGCCGAGAAGTCCGACGGGACGCGATTCCTCATGCTCATCAACAAGGAGGGCACCTACCTGGTAGGGCACCCGCGCACTCTCTTGCTCCGTGCGCCCGCCGTACGGGCCAACAAAACCTGACGCGCACGCACCGATTGGCGGTGGGCGTTCACGCACAGATCGATCGCTCCTTCCGAGTTCGTAAGCTCAACCTCCACTTCCCCTTCCCCGCGCACAAGACGACGGCGCAGACCCCGCCTGTGCTGGACAAGACGCTTCTCGACGGCGAGATGGTGATCGACCACGTCGACAACGTGGTACGCCATCCCTTGACCGCGTGCGCGGCGCTGATGAAGCTCGAGCGTGCTGAGCGTATACTTGGCGTGGTGGCGGTGGGCGTCGCGTCTAGTATATTTTGAACTATTTGGTGTATGATACGATTAGCTGGATGGGGGAGAACGTGATGCGACTGTCGTTGGATCAGCGACTCAAGTGTGCTCAGAACGATGTGCTCTGGCCGAGAAAGCTCGACAAGATGTACGACTACTCCAAGGAACCCGTCAAGTGCGCAGCCCCCTCTCCAAGGCAAGCTCATGCCATATCGCCGAGGCAGCGCCGCAACGCTAACACCAACCAACACTTTCGCGGCGTGTCTCTGGCGTCGATGGTCAATCGTCAGTGTGAAGCTGAAGGAGTTCATGGCCCTCAAAAACCTGCCCTACCTCTTCGACCACGTGATCCCCAACCTGAAGCACGAAAACGACGGGCTCATCTTCACGCCCGTCAAGCTGCCCTACATTCCCGGCACCTGCCGACAGCTGTACAGTTTCAAACTTGAAGCTGCTCGCGCGAGCCTTCTAACCGCCAACCACCTGACACGTCGCGCGCTCCTCTCCCATTCACGCGCGCAGGCTCAAATGGAAGCCCGGATCCCTCAACAGCGTGGATTTTGAGCTCAAGGTCGAGTGGAGGCACGCGCCCTTCTCCCTCACTTTTTGTAATCTTTATTATTATCCTATTATTTAATGTTTTTATTTATTGTTATTGTTTGGTCACGAGCCAACCGCCTCCTACTCTTCGCTCTCGGGCATCTCTTGCAGGGCACGCAAGCGGGGCTACAGCCTGCTTGCGGCCGAGCGGCTGGCAAAGCGATTTTACGCCTGGATCACCTTCTCGCCGGAGGAGCGCACCATGTTCGACAACGACCGCATGGCATCGGGCAAAATCCTCGAGTGCGTGTGGGACCCTGAATGGCACACCTGGATCCCTGCTGCTGGGTCCGCTCCGGCTTCCCTTATCACCGAAGCTCGCCATGCGGGTGGCGCGCACTGCATGCGTGTGCGCGTGTGCTGACTGCGGTGGTGCGCGTGGTAGGGCGGACACGTGGGAGGTCGGGGAGTGGCAGAAGGGCGGCTGGCGGTATATGAGGGTGAGGGAGGACAAGAAGCTCGCCAACGACATCTCCGTCATCGAGAAGATCCAACGGAGCCGTGCCGACGATATCAAACAAACTGAGGCACTGCTCCTTCTCTCTCTCCGGGCACAGACGGGGGGGGGGCTGATTGTGGCTATGGGCGGGGTTTGCGCAGCTGCTGGAGCTGCTCGTGCCGCACGAAGGCTCGCCTCCCGCTCCGCATGCTCCAACATCGTCTTCGTCGTCTTCTGCGCACCACCAGATTAGGCCCGTTCCTCCCATCGACGCGCACCACCGTCAGCCCGCTCACTCTGGGTAAGTGAGCGCGCAGAAGAAGTCCCTCCCTCCGGCCATGTGGCTGCCCTGCTCATGCTGTGGTGATGTGGTGGTTGGTGGGGGCTCATGACTGATCAGGGTCAACGCCGGCCAAGAGACGTCGGCCGAGCAGTCGCCTCGATCGCCTCCCCTGTCTTCGTCGCCGGCCGGACGGCCCACGCCCATGAAGCGAGGCCGCTCGGAGGAGGAGGACGAGGCGGAAAAGGAGGAGGAGGTAGATGGGGAGGCGGACAGTAGCAGCAGCGCCAAAAAGCAGCGGATCGACTTCCTCCTCACCGCCAGCTCCGCTGATGACAACAACGCCGACCCGTGAACCGCGATTGGCCATTCCAGCCCCTCCGATCAGTCGTGTCTCGTTGCGTCCCCCAAAAATGACTACTTGATCAGCCAAGCGTCGTTTTGCTTTCTCTCTCTATTCTCTGAGCGCCCATGGCGCAGCAATAGTACAAAGAGTGCGGGGCGCTCGTTCTCCTTCAGGGCAGCACGCTGCGGAGGAGAGCCTCCACCTCGTCGTCGAGAGGGTATACGCCGCCATCGTTCATTGCAACCGCCACGGCGGGGAGCTGCGACGAGGGCAGCGATCCGCCTGGTGTGGCGGCCGCTATCCGCTGCTGGGCCTGGTCCGAGTGGTAGTGGTGCTGGGGCTGTTCGAGCGTCGACGAGCGGGGAACGAGGTGGTGTGGGAACGGAGCCGCCATCGGCGGCCCGTTCCCGCCCCCCTCCTGGGTAGTCTTGGTCCGGAGGACTCTAATGAAGACATCCCAATCGTCTTCCTCCGCCACCTCTCCGCTGCTGCTCCCGCCGCCGAACGGGGTTGTCTCGAGGATGGCCGGCATGCTCCACTTTCTTCCCTGGTCGACGTTGTAGTGGTAGGCTCCAGCTCTCCCATTTTGGTGAGCGCCGTCCCACTGCTGCGGAGCCGCATCGCCGCTTCGGCCACGCAGCCACCACTGGCTGGTGGTGGGCGGGGCGGGGCTCGAGAGCCCTGGAGGGTAGCCCCCTCCTATGAAGCTTGTCGTCGTCTGCTGGTATTGCTCGAATTCTGGTGGGTGGTGCCCGCCGCTCCACGAACCCGAACGCGTGTGAAGAGGCCGACCACTTGTAACGCTGCCCCAACCTCCAGACCCGTGCGCGGTGGAGGTGGTGGCGGATTGTAGTTGTTGATGATGTTGATGCGCGGGATACGGAGAGAAGGGCGCGTGCGGGGCGGTGGGCGAGTAGTGGGGGGCGGACCCAAGCGGAAAGGGAGAGGGGAGGGGAGGGAACGAGTGCTGCTGGAATGGAAGGACGTCGGCTGCTGGGCTGCTCGAAGGAGCTGGATAGGAAGAGGGGGAGATGGCGGATACAGGGGTGGGGGGCTCATCCTCGGCTTTGATGATGGATGTTGAAGGCCTCGTAGCGATTTTTCGTCGCTTTTTGCTGTTGGTGTTGTCGGCGTGGGGGGCCGGTGGCTCCAAAGTTGATGCCGTGGCAGAGAATGAAGACGTCAAAGAACGAAGCGGTGAAATGGCCGAGGCGGCATTAGGTCGTTTGGTCGGCTTTGGTGGTTTGGTATTCGAGGCGGGCTGGGATGAGGCGGAAGGGTCCGCGGGCTGTTTGCAGGGGGCACCGTTAGGGCTTGCGTCCGTAGGTGCGGGCTTTGGGGCGCGGCGTCGTCGACGGGCGGGAGTACAACTGAAGTCGCGTCCATCGTTCCTCGCGGCGAGCGTGGCGAGCCATCCTGCCACGGCCGCACGCGCCTCGGAACCGCCTCGCAGCACGGCATCCGCCATGGTGGTGGGGGTGGGCGTTAGGGTTGGTACCACCAGACCAGTTCCATCTTCCTCTGGGGGTGGGTCGCGTGCTCCATCAAAAGACGAAGAAGAAGATGGAGAAGCGGAAGATGAGTTGAAGGTGGGGGCCTGCAAACTCCTGTGCATGTTGGAGTGCGTGTGGTTGGCCACACGTGCGCAGGCGATGGGGGGCTGGCCGACAGACGACCGAGAAGAGGATGGTAGGTGGGCAGGCGCGGCGCAAACTCAAAGACAAGAGACCAGCAGGCGTGAGACACGGTTGGGCTCCAACCAGCCCACGCGAGAGCGAGAGCTCGTCGTCCCATTTCCCGGGCCCTGTGTGATTGACGTCATGCAATCGCATCGCGGGCTGATCCTGACAATAAACCGGGCTAGGGGACTGGACGCCGCCGATTCTGGTGAAATGCAGCGGGGAGATGAGTTTGCCCCCGGAAAATCGAACTATCGGACTTGAGAATAGGTGCATCAAAGGTAAAAGGGGGCAATTAAGGTCTATTAGGCAATCAGGCTGACGTCAGCGTAAGAACTCCCACACGTGTAGCTCGCGTTCGGACACGTGTTGGCGGTCATTATCCACTCGCCGCGCCGCAGATAAAAATATTAGGGGGTTACGGCGAAAGCGTTAGAAAACGGACCGGAGCCACCTCCTGAAGAAGTCCTTGAAGGAGGAGGCCAGCTCCCACTGCTCGACTTGGAAGTCGAGGTGGTGCTTCTTGTCGAAGACCGTGAGGCCGATCTGCCAGCGCGGGAGCGTGCCGGCCGAGTACTGCTTGGCGCTCCACTGCGTGAGCGACAGGCTGTCGAGCGAGAAGAAAATCAACTCCCCTCCCTGGTGCGCACAGACCGCCAACCTACGCGTTAGTGGTGTTCTTGCGCGTGTGGGTCATTGGGTAATGGTTCCCGGTACCGTGATGGAGAGATCCTCATTGAGGATGTCGACCTCTCTCTTGATCATCTTGTAGAACAGGTCAAAGTCCAGGTTGACGTGGATGGAGAAATCGCAGAAGTCGGCGTAGTGCTCGCTGCAGTCCACCTTGAAGTCAAGGTCCATATCCAACAGGGTGATGCCGCCTGTGTGCGTGTGTGTACGCGGATGAAAATAGCACCTGTGAGCAAGCGAGATCGATGTGTGGTGTGTGTGTGTGTGTGTACCGGTGAAGGCGAAGCCCTCCTGGTAGGTGATGCCTCCAAATGTGCCGTCCTTGGGCGCGAAGTAGAACGACGTGTCGGCGAGGCCCCAGTTGGCGGGCACATCGTGAGTGGGGATCTTCCAGGCGGGGAACATGCGGTTCCACTCGAGCACGACGTCGAGCATGGTGAAGGCCATGCCATGGGCGCCCGTGATCGAGCCCCGCGCGAACACGTCCTCGAAGTCGGGCGCGGCGATGTTGCCATCGAAGGCCACCGTCTTGGTGCCCATCTGTTCACGAACGAGAAGGGTACGAGCGTGAGGTCATAAAAGCTGGCGGAGGGGAGCGACCACTACGCAAAACGCAACGGACACGCAACGTACGGTGAGGTTGAAGCCGATGCCGAGATCGGAGAGGCAGGCGCCGTCGATGGCGCACACAAGCGGGTCGAAGCCGATCTCGAGCACGACATCCGAAACATCGAAGCCCTTGAAGCCGTACACGTTCTCCCACGTGCCGATCATGTCGCCCGTCAGCGTCACCGCGCCGTCCTCGCTGAATTCGCCCACGATGTTGAACAGCAGCGGAGGGTTGTTGGTGAAGGTGGCCTGCGTGCAAGCGAACACACCCAGAGATGAGTCAATGGCATCAGGGGGTATTGTTTGGGGGGGGGGCGCCATGCGTATACCTTGAACTCAGTGTCGGCGGAGATGGAGAGCGGGAGGGCGTCGACTTCGAGGACGAGCTTCTCGTAGGCAAAGTCCTTGGTGATGGCGATCTCGGTGGCGAGTTCGAGGGTGACCGACAGGTCGAAGGGATCCGACGTGAAGAGGGGAATGTTCAGGCCCACCTACGCATAACCCCCCCCCCCGACTCCGTTGATTAGAAGAGGCGAAGGAGCAGCAAAGAAGAAGGGCAGATCGGGCTGGGCGTACCGCGAACTCAAGGTGGCCCATCTCCTTGGACTGGAGGGCGTTCACGCGACGGAGGAGCTCGCCAGTGACGGATCCCTTGGTCCGGACGGTGAGGCCGGTCTTGGTCGTGCCGTGGGCGTAGGTGGACAAAATGACCGCGAGGTCCACCGTGTTCTCGTTCACGCCACTCACGATGGCGGGCTGGGAACGAGCATGAGGTTAGAGACTCGCTAACGATAGCGCGGCGGTGTGTGGGGCGAGTGGTCGCGACACATACCACGCTGCCGGCAACGCTCTTGGCAACCTGGGCGATGGACCACTTGGCGTCGACCCGGGTGGAGAAAGTGGTGTCGACAAAGTCGTTGTCCGTGGTGATCGAGAAGCTGGTGGAGACCGAGGTGGAGTCGAAGGTGACGACGGCACCGCCGGCGAACGAGAGCGACTGGACGGCGGCCTGCTGCACGGTCAGCGCCACGGAGGCCGAGTCGATGGCGAGCCAGTGCGCGCCGAAGGGGTTGTTCCACCGACCGACGAGCTGGCCAGCGAACGACACGCTGCTGCCCTCGACCCACTTGCCGTTGACATTGAACACGAGGTCCTGCGGCTGCTGGGCGAGCTTGATCGCCAGCTGAGCGCTCAAGGCGATGGAGGTCTGCTGTCCGCTGGCCACATTGAGGGAGAGCTGGAACTGCTGGAAGCGGATGCTGCGCGTCAGCTCGAAGCTGCCGGACTCAGTCAGCGACAGCGAGATGGCCGTGCGGTCGGCGTCGAAGATCGGAACGAACAGGTCGAGGTCGAAGGTCAGCGATCCAGGCGAAGCGATCAGCGTCTGCGCGAAACACGACCGTTCGGAGTTAATCTGACGCTGCGGTCGTGTCTCGCGTGCGCGGGTTGGGAGGGGGGGGGCGGTACCTTGGCGGCCCTGGAGAGGGTGCCGTCGAGCAGGTGGATCTGAGCGGTGAGGGAGAGGCCCCTCTTGGCGCTGCCGTTGGAGCCGGTGGCGATGGTGAACGACACGGTGCCCTCGATGGCGTTGAGCTCGAGCAGGTAGTGCGGCGGAGCGGAGCCGGCGACTTCCCGGTAGAGGGAGCCGAGGGTGCTGATGGGGATGTTGGAGACCGACAGGACTACGTCGCCCCTGTTGTCGAGGCTGATGGTCGCGGTGGCCGAGGAGCCGGCGAACTTGAGTGCGGCGTTACCGCTGAACGACAGCTGCGTGACTTGGCCAGCGCTGATGGCCAGGTTGAGGTTCAGATTCTGCGCGCGTGTCGGTGGTCGTGTGAGACACAAGCCCGACACAGAGTGCATGTGTGCGTGGGTGAACTTGGTTTGGGGGGGGGGGGTTACGTGGAAGGAGAGCCAAGTGAGGCCAAGCGGGTTGTTCCACGAGCTGAGCTGGCCCACGAAGGTGGTCGTGGTGCTCTGCTCGCTCCACTGAGCGCTGATCTTCACGTCGATGGGCTGGGCCTGCACGAGACAATGCATGTCCGAGTGACGTGAGCGGTGGTTGGCCCACGCGTTGTGCTGCGGCATCTCCACGTACCTGCTCGGGGATGGTGATCGCCACATCGGCGGCAATGGTGACAGAGGGCGACTGGGAGTTGAGGTGGAGAGGAGGGTGAGCAGCGTCTCATCACGTAGGTTGCGGTGGAGAGGAGGCAACGTACGGCCGAGAGGGCAACGTTGACGGAGAACGAGTTGATCTGGACGTGCGAGGCAAGCGAGATCGCACCGGACTCGGAGAGGGAGAAGGTGCTGCTGCCTTGGGCACCGAACAGGGGAACGAAGAGCGAGAGCCTGTAGGACTGGGAAGACGCGGCGCCGAGGGTCGCGGCGGCCCTGTGGAGGCTGCCGGTGGCGGTCGCGAGAGCGCTCACGGTGAGGCCCTGGGCCGCGGAACCGGAGCTGTACGAGGCGAGGGTGAGGCTGGCCTGTCCGCTGATGGTGGCGTCGTCGAGCACGGCCGGGGCAGAGCTGCCCGCGACGGTGGAGTAGAACGAGGAGACGGTGCCCAGAGGGAAGTTGCTCACGGCAAACAGCCAGTTGCCCGACTCGCTCACGGTGATGGTGAAGTCGAAGGAGCCCGAGTCGAGACTGCCGGTGCCGGTGATCGACACCTGGGACGAGGTGGCCTGACCCGAGGCCGAGACGGTGATCGACAGCGAGACCGACGACACAAACTTGAGCCAGCTGAGGCCGAACGGGTGCTGCCAGGAGCCCTGGAGGGCGCCCTGGAACTTGGTCTAGACGTTTGGGGGGGGGGACAACAAGTGAGTGGTGTGCCACAGTGAGGTAAGGGCATCAGGTAAGTTACCAGGGTGTTCTCCTGCCAGTTGGCGGCGACGTTGAAGGTGAGCGGCTGCTGGTGGTTGGCGAGCGCGACCTGGGCGGTGGCGGACAGGCCGACGGTGGTCTGCGAGGAGATGGCAACCGCGATGCGGTAGGCGCTGATGGAAATGCTCTGCGTGAACGCGAAGCCGCCGGTGGCGTCGAGCGAGAACTTCACATTGTCGACGTTCGAGCTGAGCAGGGGAGGAAACAGGTCAGCCATGTGTCGGCACTTCTCCTCGACGAGTCAAGTGAATGAAGGCAACCACGTGGTGGTACGAGGGTCTCACCTGTAGACGGGCACAAACAGGGAGAGGACAAACTTCTGGGGGCTCGTGGCCAGCGTCTTGGCCGCCTTGTCCAGAGTCGAACCGAAGCCGAGCGTGACGTCGGCTGACGTGGCACGAGCAGACGAATGTCAACCCAACCATCAACACATGCAACAAAATAAACTTAAAATGGATTGGGCATAGGGCAGTGGCGGAGGTCTGATACCAGAGAGGGAGAGGCCCTGAGGCACGGAGCCGGCGGAGAAGCTGGCCAGGGCGAAGCCCACGTTACCGCTGAGGGCGAGGCCGTTGATGATGTTCGGGGTGGCGGACTTGGTGACGGTCGAGTAGAGGCTGCCGACCGAGCCGAGGGGCAGGTTGGACACGGACACGACAAAGTCGCCAGAGGAGCCGAGAATGGTGACGGAGAAGGGCGAGCGGGTCTGAGGCGCGAACGCGAAGACCGCATTGCCAGTGACGGTGAGCTTGTCGGCGGAGGGCGACGAACCGACGGCGAAGGTGAGCGAGGCGCCGGAAATGGAGATCCAATCGACGCCGAAGGGCTGGTTCCACGAGCCGGTGAGCGAGCCCGAGAAGGAGGCCGTGGTGTTGGCCTTCCACAGGGCGCTGGCGGCAAAGGTGATGGGCTGAGCCTGGTTCTTCACGCTGATGGCGAGGTTGGTCGAGAGGGAGAAGCTCGTGGCGCTCGAGACCGACACGCTGAGCTTGTACGACGAGCACTGGATGCTGCTGGTCAGGGCGAAGCTGCCCTGCTCGGTAAGCGTGAGGTCGATGTAGGTCGGGTTGGGCGAGTAGAGCGGCACGAACAGATCGGTGCCAAAGGTGGCCGTCGCCGCAGCGCCGTCGAGGGTCGAGAGCGCGTGGGCCAGCACGTTTGATGAGGGCGAGACGAGGACTGCCGTGCTAGACACGGTAAGTCCGGCCTTATAGGAGTTATAGTCGAACGTGGAAAGCACGACCGAGAGCAGCTCAGTGGACTTGACGCCGCCGAGGAACGCGGGCGCCGACCCCTGGCCGGGGAATACCGCGCGGTAGACCTTCGGCAGATCAAAGGCCGCGTTGAACTGGAGCTGGAGCTGCACGTCGGTCGACGTCGGCGTGGGGAAGAAGAACGTGAACGTGCCGATCACCGTCGTGTCCCACACGCGCGCCTTGGCCACCACTGGACGCGTCCCCCCCCCCGACATCAACAAATGCCATTTTGTTGTGCAACTCGCGAGTGGCTTAAAACAGCCGAAAAAAACGCCGTGACTCCGGTGGGAAGAGGAGGACGAAGAAGAAGTGGGTTGGGGTGGGGGTGAAGAAGCAGCGCGTACCGACGAGGGAGGTGTCGGTGAGGGTGGCGTTGATGTAGCCCACGCTCACGTTGCCGGAATGAAAGGCGAGGTCGACCTGGAGGGCCAGCTTAGCGCCGACGGACACGGCATTGACGGAGCCCTGCTGTTGGATGCTAGTTCTGATCTGTTCCAACTGAGCCTGCTGGCTGAAGGGTGCCGGCACGATCTGTAGTGAACGTTCAAGCCACAGTGTAATATTCAGCATCCAATCCATAGCGGAGGGACAAGAGCGAGAAAGAAGAGGTTACCTTGGCGGAGCCAACGATCGCGAAGAGGGCAAGAAGGAGGGCCAACCCTCGCAAGAGGGAGGACGAAGCCATAGTGGTCTCTCACTTCCTGGGGGTGCGCGGGTAAGAAAAATGAAGTCTGGCCGAGTATCGGCTTGAGAAAATAATGGTGGCCTCCCGGAGCTTGACACACGGGCAACCCCAGTAATGAGGCGAACCACCTTCCTCGCGGTGGTAGCACGAGCGCCGCTCCACAACGAGAAGTAGGGCGGGCGATGGTAGTACACCAAAAACAAAGCGAAGACGGCAGGAGAGAGAGAGAGAGGGTCGGTTGTACAGGCTAACAAAAAACTTGGAAGAATACATAGCGCGCGCGTCTGTGGCATTGTCTCCCTGCCACACACACACACCACGACTGGGAAGGCTCCATCCACGCTCCCGTTTCCCTCTCCCACACGGTGAACGGTGCTCTGCTGGAGGGTCGGGATCGATCTATGTGCAGCTCTTTCGCGTGATGAAGTTGTCCTCTCCTTTGTGTAGTAGTCGTCGTTCTCGTGTTGTCGTTGTGTTTCGTGTCAGTACTCGAGGATGGCTTCGCCGGCCTTGGTGATCGGTTCTATCGTGCACTTGAGCTCAAACGCCTTGGCCAACACAATCTTGAATATCTTTTGCACGTTCTCTGATGAGTGCGCCGAGCAGAAGACGAGCGGAGCCTTCATGGCTTTGGCGAACTTACGCGCCTGTCCATGAGGAGTGAGCATCATGTGAGATTGTGATTATGACCGTGCGTGACCGGTAATCGCCAATGATCGCACCTGTTTTGTGATCTCTTCCTGCTCTTCCTTGGGGAACGTGGCGAAGAGATCGTATTTGGTTCCGATTAGGAATGGAATGGCGCTCTGGAGGTGGTGGCCATTACATGAGATGGGGAGGTAAGGAGCCTGACACAGTTTGCAACAAAAAAAGAAGAAAGGAGAATGGGCATGCCTTATTGAACCCACGCGCTTGCCTGAACCACTCTTTGATGGAGATAAGAGTCGACTTTCGGGAGAGATCAAACATGAAGAGGATGGCGACAGCGTCGTTGCACACCAGCGGCAGCATCGCTATGAACTCCCGCGAACCTGCCACGCACGTGTGCACGCAACAGACCCGGCGTGAGTGGGAGGAACCCAAACACTTGGGTCGGCAGGACCTGTACCTCCAAGATCCCATATGCTGAAGTTGATGTCATTGTTTCGGATGTTGATCGTCTTCTCCATGAAGTTGACTCCTGCAGGCCCCAAATTTAATCAGTTAATTTTCTTAAATTCTGGAGGTGAGCCGTGCTCTAGCCTATGGCACGATATAAGTGGTGCTTTTCTTTTTTCATCAAGAACAAGAAAGCTTTCCGCTTGCACAGAAGAGAGAATCGACCTCAAAAAATGGGGGGGAGAGCAAAAAGAAGCGCACCTAAGGTACAGATGTAGTCCTCGTCGAATTTGTTTTCAACGTACTTGACCATGAGGGACGTCTTGCCCACTTCGCTGTCGCCCACCATGCCGACCTTGATGGTGACTGAGTTCTTTCCGCCCGCCGCCCCCTTTCGTTTGTATTTATCGCCTCCTGCCTCCGACCGCTGGCGCTCTCGCTGCGATGTCTCTTCCATTTTTTATCCTTCCTAGCTTCCAATCCCTGTTTAAAATGGATGGACCCCAGGGATCAAGTTGCAATTCTAAACCAAACGCAAAACAAATCGGAGCGAGAACGCTGTTCGCAGGCTGTAAGTCATTAATGACACTGACACGCGGTGGAATTGTAACAATTAAAATGTCATGAATGAAGAAAAGTTGCTTCAAGTAAGAAAAACAAGAAAAAACAAAAACAAAAACAAAAACAAGGAACTGCGGTGCGCGTTTGGCGTAAATGGGTAAGAGAAAGGCCCCAACAAAGGAGGATGAGGACATGCCTGGCGTGGCAACGAGAAGCTCAAGGCGTCGTGGGAACTCAGCGGCGGTGGCGACCAAACGCCGAAGGGTTGCCCTCGTAGATGAAGATGAGGACAGTGAGGGCTCGCCCCCCGCCACTCCCGTCACCAAGGGCACCAAGAAAAAGGCTGTCTCGCCGCCGCACGAGTCCTCAGCAGTCAGTGAAGTCGTACGGCCTTCCGACTCTCTTTTTCTTTTGCTCTTGCTCTCTGTGCCATAACATCAACCGGCCGGTTGGTGCAGGAGGTGGAGGAGCTGCCGTTCAAGAACTTGGCTAAAAGCAAGCTGGCAGAGGCGCAGGCTGCCGGCAGACGGCCAATCTTTAAGAACCTCAAGCAAATACTCAAAGCTGAGGAGCCCCTTAGCAAGGAGCTCCCGCCATCAGTGCCCTCATGTACGTGGCGCAGCACGGCTCTTTGACGCTACTATCGTGGGTGCCAGTGATATAGAGGCCTTCATCTTCTGATCATATGATTCGCGGGGCAGATAACAGCATCAACGCGCCACCTTCTCTCGTACCGGCCAAGAAGTACTGCGATATCACTGGCCTAGTGGTAATGGCCGCCTCTTCCGAGTTTTTCAGGGGCGTCAATGCCTTATCTTAACACGACTTTCCTCGTTGCGGACCTTGCGTATGTGCGTGTCTGGCTTGGCGACAGGCGCCCTACACCGATCCACGCACAGGCCTGCGGTATGCGTCTACAGAGGTCTTCCAATATCTCCAAACTTTGCCGCACGACTACGTGCAACGCTTCCTCCAGCTGCGCAATGCTGCTATCAAGCTACGGTGATCCAGACTCGTTGGGCTCCCCTCGCCTGTGCAGACATCTCTCTGGGTCAAAAATAAAAGAACAAACATTTTTTTGTTTAATTTTTTATTCCGAACATGGAGGAGGCAGGGGGCGGAAGTGGGGCTGGTGAGGCTCCGCCTTCTGGGGTTGTGCTGTTGGCGTCGTATGCAGCCTTTGATGGCAACGCATCCACGCAGCTCACTCTGCTGCCTCGCACGTAAGTTCAACACTCATCGCCAGGGGATAAGCCTGCTTTCGTTTCACACTCTGCGCAGGTGTGCGTCGAATAGCACCGTCCGCGGGGAGCTGTCACTGAGCCTGTGGGCCTACCCGGTATGGCTAGCGATTGTGACGGGTCTTGGCCCGAAAGCCCTCAGGCACACAGGCCCACTCACAGCACCAAAAGAACAGGAGATGTGAGTGGGGAGAGAAAGCAGTACTGCTGTTTCAGGGATCGGCAATTCAACGCCCGGCCGTGGCTCTCTGGCTCTCTGTAACACCCTTTCCCCTGCTTCTTCCCGGAACCTCATTGACGGGCGCTGCGGACAGGCCAACGGATCAGTGGTGGGGCAGCTGCAGGGCTACACCTTCCGCTCCACTTCCCGGGTGAGTGAGAATCGATGGTACAATACAATGCACATTTTTCCCGCTCCCCGCTTCTGCCACTTGGCTGTTGCCTGTTAACAGGCTATGCCGCAACCACCATAGGACTCATATTGCCTTGAGATGCCAGCGCCAGGGCGAGACGACCTTGATCGACCTTTTCATCGACGGGAAAGCAGCGGCTCAGCACGAAGGCAAAGGGCCCATAATCTTACCGAGCTCAAGGAGTACACTGATCCACACACGTTTGGGGCCTTCTCTGCCTGTGGAGGAGCCTTACACAAGCTCGTGCAGATCCGTTCTTTCTGGCTGGGCTGCCTGCCTCGATGATGGCAAATGGTAAAGGCGACAAGGTGGTGCCCTACATGGGCCTCATGTGCGACGTGAACCTATTCTACGCAGCTATCCCCACTGGTTACATTGCTTCTATGTACACGCGGTACGATACGCGGTAAGTGAATGCGTAGACCGCTGGTTGTTGTGTACTCAAGTGACGCATTCATTCAGCGCTCCTGGTTATCCGCCTCCCAGCGCCCCAGCCGTGCCACTGGAGTCACGGCCCATCAAACACTTGGCCGAGATAATCGATTGGCAACCGGGCGCCGACCCTCTCAACATCTCTCATGTTGCCCTACGCGCGAGGCCCGATATTGACGACACTACTCACAAACAGCGCAGGTGTGCCACAAGTCTCTCTCATTCTCGTCCCTTCTTTGTTCGTCGTTGCCGCACTGGGCTGATTTGCTTCAGGATTCATTGTCACGATATGGCCGGTGGTTACCTGGACGACCGGTTTGCGCTGGGCTGTACTACGGAGCACATCTACAACTTCTACAACTGGCAGTTTGTTGATATCTTCATCTATTTTTCTCACCATCGGATCACCGTTCCACGTACCTCCCCTCCCTCATTCCTCTTCCGCGGTTGCTGCTTCCACTAACGTCTAATACGATGCCTGTGTTTCAGCTGTTGGTTGGATCGATGCTGCTCACCGGAATGGAGTCAAGATCCTGGTAAGGATTCCACCTCTTGTGGTCTATGCAGCAAACTGCTCGTCTGGTGTTCATTACTTTCTCTCTGGTGTGCACGCGTAGGGCACCTTTATCACAGAATGGGATGCCTCAAAACCCGACGCACTACATCTTTTAGACGGCCTGCCAGGTGAAGCGAGCGATTCCTCCTTCCTCGCCTTTGCTGCTACCACTCACTGGTGTATGTTGGTTAATAGGCGGAGGGGATCGCTTCTTCTTTGCGGATAAGCTCATCGCGATGGCCAAGTATTACAGGTTCGACGGATGGTTCTTCAACATCGAGTGTGGGCTCGACTCACCTGAGCACGCACAGCGGATGGCCAACTTCATCTCCTACATGAGGACGGCGATCAAGCATGCGCTTGGTGATGGAGCCCTCGTGATCTGGTACGACAGCGTCACCACCGACGGAACCCTCAAGTACGCATACTTTGGCCAGTTTGTTTTCATCGTTCAGCGTCATGAAGCTGACCAGCATTAGGTGGCAGAACCAGTTGAACGAGAAGAACGAGGCCTTCCTCGATGCCAGCGATGGCATGTTCGTGAACTATGCGTGGACGACTGAAATGCTGCGCAGCAGTCACGCCCGTGCGGGGAGGCGTAACCACGACGTCTACTTTGGGATTGACTGCTGGGGGCGGGGCACGTACGGTGGCGGCCAATACAACTGTCACAAGGCCCTGCAGGCCATCAGCGACCTCCAAGTAGTAGCCTCACCTCTCCGGCGCCACTTTCGCAGTCGTGTTGTTGACCAATGGATTGCATGGTGCAGAGCCGTCACCCCGCGGAGGGCAGTACGTCCGTAGCGTTCTTCGCTCCGGCGTGGACGTTCGAGGGCAGGCACGGAGGTCGGGAGGGCTTCGAGCTGGTGGAAAGACGCTTTTGGCTGGGGAGCAACTCGTCAGAGTGTTTCCACTTTGATGTCGACATCGAGCCCACGTTCCTCTCCGCTGCCTCCTTCGGACAGGTCAGCCCTGGTACGCAGTAATCACCTTTGTGTATTTGAACTTCTGCGATCGCGCCATAGGGCGTCTTAACCGGTCGGGAGCAGATTCGATCAAGGAAGACAAATGGTTTGCGGAGAACGGCGGCGACGGGTGGAAGCTAATCCAGGGCGAGCACGTAGGCCCGAATGTGATGCTGTCCGGACAAAGCGTGTTGCAGGCTTCTCATGGGTGGTGCAGGTAAGTGAGGGCCACACCTCCTTGTTCTTAGGGAAAAGGACTCTGGGTAAGAAGTCTTGGCTGGCCGTTGTCTGACACGTCATTCGGGCTTTGGGCACAGGCGAGGCCGGGAGTTTGACCTGGTGCGGCTCCTCGAGGGCGAGCTCAACCGGAGAGGCGCCACTGGCATGGAGGCCTCTGCCCTACTCGACCAGTTCCAGTCAAGCATCTCGTTTGGGGAATGGTACGACGTGCCCGCGAGCGGGCTGCAGCCACTCTCTATGCGGCGTGGCCCCTCACTGCATCATCTCTTCTCGCGCAGGTTTGCGGGCGGGCCTCCAAACTGTGCGGACTCCTTCTACCTCAAGGCACGTCCCTGCCCATCGACTCTTTCTTGAAGTCCGTTCCCCTGATTAAATCTACTGCCATTAAACAGGTGGAGCTGCGAGACGGCGACCGCAATACGCTGGCCACGTACGATTCGACAGTGCTCACTGCGGACTCGAATTGGCACTTGGTCGGATCCAGGTTGTTTGGGTTTGGATCGGGCGCTCGCTATCTCTATTGGGAGGTACGCTCGCCTTGGTCTTCTGAAGAGGGGGGACAAGGGCACCAGCACCGTATCCTGATCGCGACCTCCCTCCCACTGCAGGATGGAGCCAAGGACGCAGAAAACTGGGCAGGCCACTTTGGGACAAAGATCGCCGGTGCATTCTTGCAGTTCAAATGGCATTCCAATGACCAGCTCGCCTGTACGCATAACCCTCCCCAGTCACGGGCCTTTCATTCTTCGCGTGAACGAACACACATAAACACACACGAACGCATTTTGAAGAAGGGCTCTTGAGCTTATAGTTTTCCGATTCATGGTGCCAGGCCTTGCCATCAAGGAGAGCATCGCCAGCTATCTGCCGGAGAGAGAAGCTCCCTGCGCTCTACCCTTCTACACCAACTTTGACCAGGGGGTCGGGCATATGCTCTTTAGCGAAGGCGAGGTATGACAGAAATCTCGCACACGCGTTCACCCCCAATCCACACCGTGAGCTCACGGGGTGGCTACCTCCTCCGACGGCAGCTGCTACGCGAAGGTCCGTGGAGTCACCTAAGTCGACAGAGTCTGCAGCCCACCTTCCGTTATGGCCAACGGTAGTGATTACCAGCGCGCCCGCTTTCTCTCCCTTTCACCACACCCTGTCGAGGTATTGACGCTGTAGACGACGCAGGGTGGGCGGTTGTGGCGACAGCATCGAGTTTGGCATCGCTCACGACCTGGCGTTCGAAGGAGGTACACCCCTCAACCCCCGCTTTACTTTCTCGGAGCTGCAAGGAGCACTTCTCAACGACCGACGACGGCAGGTTCTTCTTTGTTGATATCGGGCATGTTCGACAGCCGATCTCTGGCGCCGGGTGAGGCGCCCTACCACCACGCGCGGCTGTTCAAGACGCACCTCGCCATGCCCACGAGTCCCTCCACTCTGCTTCTGGTTTCCATAGCGACTCGTGACGAGACCCCGGGTGCCACGGTCGAGCTCGTGCTGGAGCTCGACGACGGCGCGCTCCTGCGACTGGGCTCGCCCACGCGTCCTCGACCTCCGCTCGAGCGCCAGGCGAAGGGGGGCCTGCTTGTCGTCGAGCCGAGCCAAACAGAGGGCCAGCGCGGATGGGCACGGGTCACGTATCGGGTGCCGGCCGAGGCGCTGGGAAGACACCGCGTGGTGAGCCTGTCCCTACTCAGCTACCTGGCTCGGACGTCCACGCCAGGCCCCGCTCCGTACAAGGCGCGCGTAGGCGAGATATGCATCAGCTCGGCCACTGCCCACGCACCGCCGTCGGAGATTGCGCGTCCTCCGCCGGTCAACAACTTGCAGGGCAAGGCGTCGTGGACCGTCGCCTCGCTGCACCCCTTTAAGGGCCAAGAGGAAGTGCAGGAGGGGGACAGCGTCCAAGGGCGTCTGACGAACGTCTGGCTGACATGGGACCGTCCCAGCGCCTCGGACGCAGCATCAGAGGTACCCAGCAGGTCAGAATCCTAAAGCGCTATGCTGGTGGCGCTGACTGTGGGTGGGGTGCGTGTGGGAACCAGGTGGAAAGCTGTGACGTCTACTTCGCCGGCAAATACGTGGGGCGGAGCTACGCCGATGGGTACTTCATGGAGGACGTATTGTACGGGTTGCGGCCTACGCGCGCAGACACCGCCGACCAGCAGTTGGGAACGGAGGGGAAAGAAGACGAGGAAGAGATGGAGGAAGTGGTGGGCGAATTCGCAGTCGTCAGTGTAAGCCCTCTGGGCGTGAAACAGCGGATGGCGGACGCCGCAAGGGTCGTGGTAAAGTGGTGAGAGACCCGACGCTCGGGATTGCGCTTAGCACACCGAAGTGAAAGTCTCATCGTCGGCCTTGCCCTTGCCCTTGGCTTTCTGCTCGTCTGTGTCCTCCTTGCGCAGGGCCTTGGTCTCGGTCACTGCAGCAGCGCGCACGGGCTGGGGACTCTCCGCGCCGTGCCTGTCGTAGAGGGTCTCGTAGGCGATCACCAAATCCCTGCCCAGCTTCTCGAGGATGGCCTGGCGGTGACGACAAGTTGATGCGTTACCTCCCGTCAACTCACCTCATCCTACACTCCCTCCCGTGAGAAGCGTACCTTGGTGTGAATCTCGCGCACGACGATGCGCAGGATGGTCTTGGTCTCCATGGCGGGCGGCAGCTTGTAGGCCGGCACGATCCACCCCTTCTGCCGGAGGGTGTGCATGATGTCGTACTCGTCAAAGTTGAGGGTGCCGCCCTGAATTGTCTTGAGGCGGATGCACACGAGCGGAAGGCCTTCGTTGCCCTGTCGGTGAATCTCGGAGAGAACGTCGAAGTAGCCCGTGTCCTTGAGCAGGAACGACAGGAACCGAGCGCCCTCCAGGCACGATGTGATCACATCCATGTAGCCTACCTGTGATGGCCGAAGGGAGAAACAATTGGTTAAAAAAAATAAACAGATAAAAAAAAGATAAATGAAAGACCGCGCAACTAAACAAAGCCCAGGGACTCATGAGGGGGACGTCGTACCCGACCCAGGCGCAGGAAGTTGTAGTACTGGCCCAGCACGCCGATCGAGCTGCGGGAGAAGTTGAGGTTGAAGGTGGGCTCGTCACCGCCGAGGTAGTCCAGATGGAAGACGAGATCATCGGGCAGGTCCTTCTCGTCGCGCCACAGGATCCAGCCGATGCCGGGATAGACGAGGCCGTACTTGTGGCCTGACACGTTGATGCTCTTCACGCGCGGCACGCGGAAGTCCCACTCCAGGTAGGGGAAGACGAAGGGCGCCACGAAGCCGCCCGATGCCGCATCTACGTGGATGTCCACGTCGTATCTGGAACAGAACAGGTGTTGCATCTCTCTTTAGCATCGGCAGCCCGCATTGGGCGTAGAGTTAGGGGGCTAGTAGAGCCATCCACGTACCCCTTCTCCTGCTGGAGCTTGTCGAGCTCGCGGCTGAGGAGCTTGACCTTCTCAAAGTGTCCGGTGAAGGTGGAGCCGAGGATGGAAAACACGCAGATCGTGTTCTCGTCGATGAACTTGACAGCTTCCTTGGCGTCCATCATGTAGTGCGTGGTGTCGTGGATGGGCACCGCTCGCGGCTCCACGTCAAAGTACCTCGCGAACTTCTTCACCACAACTAGACATTCGAGCCGTGCGAGGTAAGGGCAAGAACAGTGAAGGAGAAGCGGGAGCTTCGCGATGACCTACCATGGGCGTTGGTGCCGAACACGATGTTGGGCTTGTCGGTGGGCTTGCCCTGCGCCTCCATCTTCTTCCTCCATCTGAACTTGGCGGCCAGACACCCGAGCATGATGGCTGCGTTATGTTGGGCCAGTGTCAGCTCACTCATTCTTTCCAGTTGTTACTGTCGTGTGGAAAATCGCGCGCGCGAGGAGAGAACGGCGGTACCCTCAGAAGAGCCAATGCAGCTGGTCCCGACGGACTTGCTGTCCTTGGGAGAGTTGAAGAGGCGGGCCAGCATGTTCACGCACCGGTCCTGAACCTCGACTGTTTGCGGATACTCTTCCTGCACAGAGCCCCCCCCCCAACTCTCAGGTCAGTCTCCGATCCCACACCCGAGCGCCTGCCAACTCAGGAGCGAACCTTGTCGACAAAATTCTTGCCCAGGTTCTCGGCCATGAGCTTCTCTGCCTCAGGTTCCATCCACGTGGCGACGAAGGTGGCCATGTTCTGGATGGGCTTGCCCTCCAGCTCCAGTTCGTCCTTTATGAGCTGGTACACGGCATTGGCTGGGGTCGACGTCTCGGGCATCTCGAACTACGCCCCAGCAAGCCCAGTGAGCTGCCGGTCGCCTCCAGTGCATAAGCGCCCAACAGAGGCAAGGGAAGAAGTGTTACCTTGGGAATGTCCTTGTCGGTGAAGCGCGAGGCGAAGGCAAGAGAGTGAATTTCTGGGCGGGTGCCGGTGCCCATGGCTGCGGCCTTCTCGCGGTCACGAGCGGAGAGGGCTTCCACGTTTACACGTCCTGATAGTCTCGGCATAGTAGTAGTGTTGGCAGTGTGCTGTGGAGGGTGGGGTGAGTGTAATGTAATAGGAAGAGCCATCCTTGCCTGACCGCACGCAAGGAATGATTCCTGTCGACAACGGGGCTCACGCCGACGACTTTCCTCCGGAAAGAGGCAGGAGGACCGGGGTCGACACAAACCGACCAAAGCGGGGGTTACACAGAGGACGAGGAGAAAGGAGGCAACATTGTATTGTGGGTGAAAACGAGATCGCGATGGCTAATGGGGAGCAGAACAGTAACGTTCGGTGCATATCTCAGGCGAGAGGAGGGCGCACGGCCTGAGCGCGAGGGAAGGCCTGCTCCAGCAAGTGGGCCGCAGCGAGGAGGGTGCCCTCGTCCATGTAACGGCCCACCAACTGCAGCCCCTGGGGCAAATGGTGGTTGCTTGCGGATTGTCGCACGGGCACCGATACGGCCGGGAGACCTGGTCACGCGCCAGTAGTTGTGAGAGCCAGGTCTTCAGCTCCAGCAAGGCTTTACGCTGCGGCGGTGGGAGGGGAGGGTACCGGCCATGGAGGCGGGGATGGTCATGATGTCGTTGATGTACATGTCAACAGGGTTCAACTTCTCTGCCAGAGCAAAGGCAGGAGTGGGCGCCGTGGGATGGAGGAGCACGTCGACTCCCTGGCCAAAGACCGCCTCAAAGTCGTTGAGCACGAGCCGGCGGATCTGCTGCGCCTTGCGGTAGTAGCTGTCGTACAATCTGTCGGGACAGTAAAAAACGCCGCGTGTGCAGACGCGTAACCGGATATGGTCAGCCCTCTTCTGGTCCGACGACGACTGCAACACTGGCTTAGGGAGGCAAGGCCGCAGCGCACCTTCGCGATAGGGTGAAAGTGCCCAACAGTATTCGCCGCTGCACTTCCTCGCCAAAGCCTTCGCTTCGGCTGTTGGCGTACATCTCTGTGATCGAGTCGCCCGCGCCTCGGTAGCCTGCCACGGATGCATCCATGCCCGCCTGTGAGAAAATGCGAAGGAGAGGAGAGAGAGAGAGCGTACCGTATCGAAGGCCATCGTAGCGGGAAAGGTTGGAGGACGCCTCAGCGGGCGCGAGGATGTAGTAGGCCGGCAAGGCGTACTGAGTGTGCGGCAGGGACACCTCCACCACTTCGGCCCCCTGCCGTACCATGGCCTCGGCTCCCTCCTCCCACAGCTTCCGCATATCTGCCGACAGTTCCTTCACCAGGTACTCCTGCGTCACCCATTGCGTGAGCCCACACCCGACATATTAATGATAATAGCCCTCATAGCAACAGTAGCAGTAGCCACGGTAATAAAAATACAACAAGAAGGTTTGAATGAATGCTAAGACGACAACAGGGGGCGCACCTTGGGTATGCCGACCCGCAACTTGCGCTGTTGATTCATGGACTGGACGTAGTCGGGGACCGCGAGGTCAACCGACGTCGAATCTCGAGCGTCAACGCCAGCCAACACGCCTGCACAGTGGTGTGGGGTGAGTTCAAGAAATGAAAGGGCGACCACGATGTCGCTCGCGTTAGCGGAAGCCGGCTGTGTACTGAGCATGATAGCGGCATCCTCCACAGTCTTGGTGAGAACGCCGGGCGTATCCAAGGAGCTGCCGTAGGCGATGAGTCCCCACCGCGAGATTCGTCCGTACGAGGGCTTGAAACCCACGACTCCGCAGTAGGCACCGGGCAGTCGCACCGATCCGCCTGTGTCACCTCCCAGTGCGCTGCACAATTAAATCAATCGTGACAAAAACATCGAGAGAAACGTCAGAGTCACCAGCCAGGTGAGTTGCCAAGCTTGGTATGTGCGACGAATGGCGTGCGCCAGTACCCAAAGCATGCATCACTGGCGACAGCGGCAGCGCTGCCTCCGGAGCTGCCGCCGGCCACAAACGCCTCCTCTGGCTGTGTGGAGGGGCTCCACGGGTTGATGACTGGACCAAAATAGCTTTGCGTATTCCCTGACCTGTGGGGGGGGGGGGTGGCACCGGCGCACCGTACGACATGTGAGGTGTCAAATGAGAGGACTCCAGCAAACAGCAGACAGCTCGTCAGGTCACTCTACCCCATCGAAAACTCGTCCATGTTGGTCTTCCCCATGATGACGGCGCCCTCCTTACGTAAAGCACTGACGACGGCAGCGTCGCAGGGCGGCCTGAAATCTGCCCTCAGGTGCAAGCTTAACATAAGCAGACAAGAATACCACCGCAGTAAACAACCAACTGGTGTAAGAGAGATTATGGTGGCTGCCTTTGAGCATGCGCGATGCGCACGTAGTAGGCAGGTCATGGGTGTTGAATGAGTCCTTGACAGCCACCGGAATGCCTTCGAGCTTACCCACCTCTGCACATACGCGTCAGCAGGCGACTGAAGCTCCTCTCTCTCCAACGAAAGCTGAGAGCACTGGGCGGATTGTTGAGAGGGGGGTACGGTGGCCGTCGCGGCGACGTTTATCGGAGAGTGCAGCAAGAGAGAGGAGGTGCTCCTCGGAGTGGCGAGACACGAAGGCGTTGAGTGGTGCGGTGTGGTCTGCCTGTCGTAGGCAAGCTCGCGTGACCTCCTCCGACGTGGTACGGCCCTCGGCGAGCGCTCGCCCCACCTCGGCAAGCGATAGGCGTATCCACTCTCCGCTGCCGCCTCCGGAGATGCTGCGGCTCGCTTGGCTCATACCTCCTCCGGACAGGAGGAGCGGACGCCAGGCACCCGAAAGGTGGCATGCCACCCGCCTGCCTTGTGCCTTCAGCATCTTTTGCGCTCAATCGCAAGGATTTAATGGTTTTTTCATTTTTTTTCCGCCATTTTTGATTTTTATTTCGGCAAGAAGGACCTTGCCGCGAGGAGAGAGGAGCTTTCCTCCTTTACTCAGAGTCTGCTGGTTCGTCACCTGCCGATAGGCCTCCACACCCCGTTGCCGGCAGGCATTCAGGTTCTTGCTCTGCCTTGGCGTACAGCGTCGGTGAGATGCAGATTGTTGCACACACATCTGCTTCAGCGACTCTGTGTGCCCCCCCCCCCAATCAAAAAAAAAAGGTTTAGGGGAAGCCCATCGTAAGGGGGGTGAGAGCGGGAGCCCGTACTGATCCCCTGCCTTGGCTACCGTGATGCCTAACAGAGCTTCAGACCAGAGATCTGCACCTCCCCATCCTGTGCTCAGCCATAATGAAAAGGAGGTAATGATATAACCCAAGAGAAATGTCAGGCAGCGGCAGTGTGTCGTCTTGGCACCACCGGCTGGTTCAACGGAGAACAAAAGAGAGTCCAAGCTTGGCCAGCTCTTCCTCTTCCCGCCACACTTTACCAACGAGCCTGTAGAGCTCGTGCGGTAAACGACAAACAACGTGGCGGCGTTGGACCAACAAAAAATTGATTCGCCAATCCCAGTGGGAGCAGCCCAAATCGCGCTTGCCCAGCGGTACAACTTTTGTTGGTGTTTGTTTGGGCTTGAATTTGTCACCACAGCTCCATGGACAAGACCACCACCCCTCCTGCTCGTGTGCCACCTATGGCGGCCTCTGGCGGTGCAATACCAACGTATAGCAGTAATACTGCTATGAGTAGTGGGTCGCATCCTGTCCACCAAATGCCCGTGCTGGTGAGCACCAGCACACCGGTCCCCACCACTGCTGCCAAACTCTCCACGCCCTCAAAGAAGAAGAAGAAGAAAGAGACAGCAGAAAAGGGCAACAACAAGCAGAAGCCGGCTGCGAAGAAACAGAATAAGAAGAAGAAAGTGTCGGAGAAGGTGCCTCTCATGGGTAAGGTCAAGCAGGCCAAAATGGCACACAAGATGACCAAGGGTACCCTTAACCTTCTGCCACGCTTGCTGCAAATAGTGTGGGTCACGCCTGCTCTCAATATTTATATTGGCACCAACGTGGCCACGTCTCCAGGACTTACGTGGAGGCAGCGGTGGAAGCTTTTCAAGTGTTATCGTAAGCTAAGCAAGCTGTGCAGCTGCTGCCGCACCACCACCTAACTCTCAACTCCCCTGTGTAACAAAAAAACGTAACCTCTGCCTCGGCCGAACAGGGAAACGCGACAGAAAACGTTTTCCTCTAGCTATTGTCTTTGCCCCCACGGTCGACCGGGAGACGACCACAAAGCCCGGGCCAGGTAGATTTTGGTGTCTGCGCACGTCTGCAGATCAACCTTCACGGAGAGAGAGAATCATCATGTGGCGCCGATTAAAGCGAGCTACGCTCTACATTGGAGTGGGCGGCGCGGTGGCGGCTGGCGGACTGCTCCTCTATGCCTCCTCACCCTTGACTGGTGTCAACGCTTCCGCCCAGCTCACGGGCCCTCGTAAAACCGTCCTAATCCCTGACCTGCCAGCGCCGGCGACCACTGTACCCACAAGGCACGTCTCCGTAGCCACCCTGACATAGCAATGAGAATCCTCACTCACCATCATCTTATTCTTCTTCATTTATTTTGCTCGCATTTTGCTGATGTCGTGCCCCCCATGCGGTATTTTTTTGTTTTTTCTTTCTTCTTTTTAATTCTTTTTTTAAAAATAAAATAAAAAACAACGGTTTAGGGAGGAGCAGCTGGCCAAGCTGCAAGAAGGAAAGGAGTTTGACCTACTGGTAGTGGGTGGTGGGGCCACGGGTGCGGGCATTGCCCTCGACGCGGCCACACGTGGCCTCAACATCGCCCTCGTGGAGAAATACGATTTCTCGTCTGGCACCTCTTCTCGCAGCACCAAGCTCGTGCATGGTGGGGTTCGCTATCTCGAAAAGGTCCCCCTCCCCAACAATAGAGCTTCTCCTTTCTTTCATCTTATTCGTTCTTTTCTTAATTGTCACCCCAGTCACAAAGCCGACATATACTGACCATGCCTCATAAAATCCGTCGATGCTTGTGAAGGCCATCAAGGACTTGGACTACGAGCAGTACAAGATGGTGAGGGAGGCGTTGCATGAGCGAGCCACCGTGCTCAAGATCGCTCCTCACCTCTCGTATCAAATGCCCATCATGTTGCCCATCTACAAGTGGTGGCAGGCACGTTTCATTCATTCGGAAACATCCATGCCATGTCCACGTTTACTAAGCGCGCGCGCGCGCGCTCTCTCTCTCTCTCTCTCTCTGGCGCAGGTGCCCTATTTCTGGGCAGGATCTAAGCTGTATGACATCTTTGCTGGTAGCCAGCGGTTGGAAAGCAGCTATTTCCTGTCCAAAGGTAGAGCCTCGTTATTGAGTTGAGTGGTGTTAGCTTGCTCTCCTCTCCTCTTCACTCTCAGCATACATTGGCCGATGTCCATTGACACTCTGGCTTCCCATCTCAAGGTAAGGCACTGGAAAAGTTTCCCATGCTGCGATCCGACTCCCTCGTGGGAGCGATGGTCTACTACGACGGCGCGCACAATGACTCGCGAACCAACATCGCCCTCGCGTTGACTGCTGCCACTTATGGGGCCACTGTGGCCAATCACGTCGAGGTAAAGCTCGCACTACTGACCTGACCCAGCGCTCTCTCGTTTTCAAGTGTCGGCCAGTTCCTTCTTCTCTTGAAATTTTGTAACTATGCTGATCTCGCATGTCCTTCATCTTTCATCAGGTGGTAAGCCTCATTCGGTCCAAGGTGACTGATAAAAGCGGTCAGGAGAAGGAAGTCGTCTCCGGGGCCGGTATGCTGTCTCTCGTTGTTACGCATTCACACAAGTGGTACCTTTTTGGCCCTCATCCGACATGAACTTGCTTACTCTCAATGTGGTCACAGTGGTCCGCGATACACTCAGCGGTAAGAGCTGGGAGGTCAAAGCCAAGGGAGTGATCAACGCTACTGGTCCTTTTACCGATGCACTGCGCAAAATGGATGAGGTTGCGCCCCTTGCATCGCTACTAGAGCCAGAGGAACCCACAACTAACGAAGCGACCCGCAAAAAAAAAAAAAAAAAAAAAAAAACACGCGCGCATGTACACAGGGAGAAAAGTGCGAGAACTTGGTCATCCCAAGTGCCGGTGTTCATATCGTGCTGCCCGATTACTACTCTCCTCGCGACATGGGCCTCCTCGATCCGGCCACGAGCGACGGCAGAGTGATCTTCTTTTTGCCTTGGGTACGCAAACCTGTATACCTTCTCCTCCGTGGTCGTGGTCGACAAGTCACACCGCCGCTTACTGACACCCCGTGGCAGGAAGGAAACACTATCAGCGGAACGACAGACACACCCACCACCCTTTCTGACCAGCCGAGGCCGCTCGAGGAGGAAATCTCGTTTATTCTCAAGGAGGTAGCCAACTACTTGAATCAGGTAGGCGTTGACACTCACCCTCAAGGTGGCACACATTTTCGCAACGAGCATGTTTGTGACACTAAACCACTGTTTTTTGTGTCGGTAGGATGTCACCGTGCGAAGAGGAGACGTGTTGGCGGCGTGGAGCGGTATTCGGCCCCTCGTCAAGGATCCCACGAAACTGGGCAAGGCCGGAACCCAAGGTACATTTCCTGCCTTAGACGTTGGTTGATGAGAAGAACAGAATTCATATATTTTCACTTTGCACACACACACACACACACACACACACACACACACACACACACACACACACACACACACCATGCCTTTTTCCCTTAGGGCTGGCCCGTAATCACATCATTACGATGAGCAACTCCAAGCTGATGACTATCGCGGGAGGAAAATGGACCACGTACAGGTAGGGGGAGGGGCGTTATCTGTAGCTTGTCCTGTCGAGCTCGCTTAAGCTGAGCGATACATGGAAACGACAGAGAGATGGCCGAAGAAGCCGTAGACAAGGCGATTGCCGAGTATGGCCTCAAGCCACGCAACATCTGTGTCACCACGGACGTGTACCTCCTGGGCGCCAAAGACTGGACGCCGACCATGTTCATCAAACTCATTCAAAACTACGGAATCCAGAGAGAGGTGTCCCCTTACTTTCTCTCTTCTCTCTCTCTCTCTCTCCATAGACCAATGGCTCACCCAGTGTGTCGATCTTTTCGGTTCCAGGTTGCTCAACATTTGGCCAGCACGTATGGCGACCGCGCTTTTGACGTGGCTAAAGATGCGACATCGACTGGCAAGCGGTAGGCACCACTGTCTTTAGTCTCATGTTGTCTCGCACTCTCATGGCATGAAATCACTGACGCACCCAGCTGTCATGGGTGATCTAGGTGGCCGGTGCTTGGCAGGCCTCTAGCCGAAGGCTATCCGTATCTCGAAGAGGAAGTCAGACATGCCGTGCACCACGAGTACGCCTGCACAGCGGAGGTACTGGAAGCTTAGCGTTCTTAGTTCTCCACAATGGAGGGCCCACAGTGTTTGTTGTCGGTTGTGCTAATACCCTGAGTCTTTCGCATGCGTTTCGACCTGAAACCTCGTCAGGACGTGCTGGCTCGTCGCACGCGTCTGGCATTTTTGAACGCCAACGTTGCCTTGGATGTCTTGCCCCGCGTGATCGACATCATGGCCGAGGAGCTCCGCTGGGATGACGAAAGAAAGAAGCGCGAGTATGCGTGCATTTTTTATTTCGGTTATTTTATTTTTATTTTTGGTTCCTCACCCGGTGTGGCGAATTGTATTCTCAGATACGAGCTCACCAAGAACTTCTTGCGAACCATGGGCCTGGAAGACATCAACTCGCGTGGAGTGTTTAACAACATGGATATCCTTCACTACCGGTACCCTCTCTCCCCTTACCCCTCGGCTTTTGTGGTGGTGGTGGTGGGTGGTGGTGGGTGGTGGTCATCCGTCCAACGCGGATCTCGCTGAACCTATCGATGAAACGTGTGCGATGCTGGCGCCAGGGAGTGTTTTGATGCCATCGATACGGACCACAAGGGGTACATCTCCAAGCAAAAGCTCAAGGAATTTGTCAAAGCGGTACACCTCCTTGTCCTCGTACATTTCTTCCCACTCCCTCCCTCTCCTCTCGTGCCTGTTTCAGACTGTATGTCTCTTATGGCAGGAGAAGAAGGACATGCGCGATACTGAAATCGATGCGCGTCTCGATCACATCGATATGAACAAGAATGGTGTCATCGAGTTCAACGAATTTCTTGAGGTGTGTTGTGCTTCCTCCCCGCTTCTTAGGACCCAACCTCATTCTCATCACTGATTCTGTTGGGATGAGTGCAGTTAATGGCGGCCATCGACACCCACGAAGAGCGCGACAAGTACCGCCGCGCCAGGTCGATGGAGCGCAAGATCTCCACCAACCGGTCTGCCGGCGGTTTGTAAAACGGTGGGCCAACGGCAACACGTCATTTCTGGTGGAAGATCTTGAGTGTGGGCGCGCGCGGGGGTGGTGGTTAGTGCAGAACATTTTTTGCTCGGGGGACCAACTTCGTTGGTTAGGCGCCGGTCCGTCCCGCCAATGGGCACTTCCACAATAACCCGGAGTAAGCGTTAAACGCGCGCTACGAGTTGTTAGTGGCTGCCTACGCAGGGAGCTCGGCCATTACCGATTCCAGTTTTCCGCCACTGCCCCCTCATTCTTGAAGCCTCGCATGTCAGTCGTGCAACGCCTCACCGCTGCTTTCCGCGACCGCCCTGCCTCAGAGCGAGCACGTCTGCTGACGACGGGCAGCATACAGCAGCCCCTCAGCCCCACCAGCAACGTGGTGGAAGAAGGAGGAGAAGGAGGACTGCAGCGCTCGGCCTCCCTTCCGGACAATGACGAGCTGCGGCACCTCAAGGACTTCGTTACCGCCACAACAATAATGCTAACAGACGACGACCCACTGGCTTTGCAATTGGAGCAGTCTCAGACTGCGTCCGAGTGTACGGAGAAGCAGCTGTGCTCTCGGCGAGTGTGGCTCTATGGCGACCGGCAGACGTGGCAGGACTGGGGCATCTCCCTCTGGTCCGAGTTTCTCGGAACCTTCCTCATGGTCTTTGTCGGTGCGCCCCCCTCCTCCCCTGCTCATTATTTCTTCTTGATCCCCATTGGTCGTCTTTCCTCTTCCCCTTCTTTCCTCTGTTTCCTTTTCACGTTTCCTCTTCTCGGGATAGGATACAATAAATTGAAAAACACACAACGCCAACGCGCACGATGTGGTGTGCTGCTGGTTCCAGGTTGTGGTATTGGCGTGCGGGGAGAGACGAAGGAGGTGAACGCGATGGCCTTCTTCCTGGTGATCATCTTCATCGTGGAGGCCTTTGTGCCTTTCTCCGGCGCCCATTTCAATCCGGTGGTGAGTCTGGTCATGTTTTTGAGCGGAGTCACGTGCTTGAGTCTCCTCGCATTGCATACTCTTGTGCAGTGCTTCGCCGCGACGGTCGCTTCCTACATGATGCTTCTCCTGCTACCTGAGACGGAGAAGATGAACTGTGCCGTTACCACTGTCCAAGAGGCCTGGCACAATCCCGTAGGTTCGGTTCTCGCGGCATAACCTGCATTTCTCTCTCTCTCACTCTCTCACATACACCCCGCACGCCGGGCTCATGTTGGCTTGGCTTGCGGATCCTGCAGGATTATGGAAGGCCACATGCATGGAAGCGATCATGACTGGCATCCTCATTTACGTCATTCTCACCACTGGCCTTCACTCTAAGTCCAAGGAGCGCAATGCCCTCTCAACCCTGGCAGTGGCCTGCACAGTGGGTACGACTCTCTCGTTCACTTGACTGTTTTGAAGCACTGATTTTATTTTATGGTTGACTACCAGCGACGCTGATCCTGCTGGGCGGCGATCTCACCGGCACGTCCATGAACCCAGCACGAAGCCTGGGGCCTGCCATCGCGTGTGGTTACTGGCAGTACCAGTGGATTTACTTTGTTGGCCCGCCTGTTGGCGCCGTACTCGCGTGGGTCTCCTACACTCTGACCCACCACAAGATATGAGCTTCTCGTGCTGTTGTTGATGTTGTTGTTGGTTGTTACCAAAAGTCGTCAAATGATTGACCTGCCAGTTCATTCTCAGCACCAGCCACAGCAGGCCGGCTCGCCGTCATCATCAAACCGCTGGTAGCCGTTGTGAGTGCCCCCTTGCCGGGGTGTAACATCGGTCTTCCCAAAGAACTGGTCGCTAGAGATTGATTGCACCCCTACGTTGGCGTTTTTCAGACAAAACAAAGAGTGCGTCATTCGCGATGGTTAGGCAGGCAAGGGGCCTTATATATATACATCAGTGAGAACTGAAGATGTCACGAACCTTTGTATTTGTTCAGCGCTGAGTTCTGAGTGGAGAGCCGTTCTCGCGGAACTATCTTCTCAGGCAAGGGAAGGCTGCGGGAAGATGATAAGACATAAACGCAGAAATGTGAGGGTAATCACAAGATGAATACGGCGCCTCTCTCTCTCTCTCTCTCTCTCTCACACACACACACACACACACACACACACACACACACACACACGAACAACTAAAGGAATCGGCTTACTTGAGTGCTTGCGCTACCTCCGTAGCCAGCAGGAACCTGATATAGAGCAAACAGCGGGGTTAACCCATTACGTGGCACTGCTCGAGGCGCACCTGGGGCTACTATTGCAGCGCGCGCGCGCGTGTGTGTGTGGAGACAGAAAAAAACCGGCAGCGAGGAGCGGGGTACCTGTATTCTTCGGCTGCAGTGTTGTCGTATTTCTGGTGCAAGTCACCAGAAAGTGAGGAACGGTCGTGCTCCTTTAGGTACTCGTCCAATCGTTTGTTCCCACCAAGCCGCATGGACATGACCTGCTTCTCTGTCCACTTGTCTAACTCCACCGATCTGATACACTTGTAGTCAACCCATCGTCGTTATCACCACCACCACCACCACCCCACATTCAAAGTGGTGTCGCACAGACATCAGTGTTACGTTCTTTTCCATCATTCCAACGAAGAACACAAAAATAACCCTAATAATAAGAAGCATAATAATTAGATAAAACAATTATATCATTAATTAAAAACAAAACAAACAAAACAAAAAAAAAAAAAACAACTCTGAGCCTGCGCACCTAACGAAGCTGAGGTGCACGCCCAGGGAGCGGTGCGTGCCAGAGCAATTGATGCAAATGAACACGCCTAGTGTCACCGATGCCCAGGTTGGGCCGACCTTTCCACATTCAAAGCATGCCTGGTGTGTGGCGTTAATGCAAGAAACCAAGCAAGTGGTAGTAAATCAATATTATCATCTTGCACATGTACATTGTTGCCAGGAAGAGCGAGTATCTCCTTCAACTGGTCTGTGGGCGAGCTCATCTCTGCGGCTGCTTTTTTCTTCTTCTTCGTCGGCTCCTTTTCTTTTCTCTTTTAGGGGCGGGCCAAAACACCGGGTTATTGGTGGTCGGGAGGCGTATCAACTACGCAGTTGAACTCTGCTGAACCACAAACACAAAATGGAGACGCCAACAACACAGACGAGCAAACGACCCGCTGAAGATGAAGGTGAAGGCGAGGAGGAGTGGGAAGACAAAGAAACCGAGGCCGTGCGATGGGACCAAGAAAATGCGTGCGTGCGGCTGGGCGGTAAATCTGTCCTCTACAACTTTCGTGACGTTGCTACGTGCACTTCCAAGTACCCCCCCTTCCTCCTTACGCCCCATAACCTCCTCCACCTAGAGCTGGTGGGGTAATGATGAGCCTTGTGATCTTGTGTGGTGTATGCGTCTCTAGTGGCCGGGAGAGTGGAATGCAAAGAGGGTTGGTGTACCGCAGTGCGGCGGTATCGCGAGGGACAGTGACATGTGACGACGTGGTTAGAGGGACCCTCGTGCTCTGGACTGAGTCTCTAGGTATCAAGACTCTCATAGACCTACGCACCAATACGGAGAAGAGGTAACGTTCTTCTTCCTCTACCCTGTTATCGTTGTTGTTGTTGTTGTTGTTGTTGTTGTTGTTGTTGTTGTTGTTGTTGTTTGTGTTGCGAGCAGTGCTAAAGGCTCTCTTCCTCTTTTTTTTTGTGCTTAAGGTCTGACGAGCACGACAAACAAGTGGAGAAGGTCTACCCGACGGTGCCGCTCACGCAAAAGCGGGTTGGCGAGGGGCGACAGAGGTTCCACACCAATATCCTCTCCTATTCGGCCCTCTTTAAGGGCTTTGTGCTGCCCGCCTCGCCCGGCACCAAAGCCCGGGTACTTCGCGCCTTCTTCGTCGCAGGTTCCCTATCCCCACCTCTCTTCTTCCTTAAGAGTCATTGATTTTAATGGCCTCTTTATTTGTGCTTGTGTGTGTGTGTGTGTGTGTGTGTGTGTGTGTGTGTGTGTGTGTGTGTGTGTGTGTGTGTCATTTGAATGAGCACCGCAGGGGAAGACACTGGCCGATTAAGGTCTGCTAAGGCGATGCTCTGTCGTGAGGTCGTCAGTCCGCGCGGCCTTGTGAGCCTGTACATCCTCATGCTTTCCCGATCGGCGGATCTGCTTAAGAAGGTAATTGGGGGGAACTCTCTTGGTTGGTTTCTGCCTCTTTTCTTAGCTTCTCGCTGGTGGGTGACTTGGGTGGTGTATCACGTTCGTGTTACAGGTCTTGATATTATGCAGCGATCCTCAGAACCATCCGGTCCTCTTTCACTGCTCATCAGGCAAGGATCGAACTGGCCTGATCGCTGCCCTCATCCAATCGGTATGCGGGGTGGCCGAAGAGGACATTCTTAACAGCTACGCCGAGTCGGAGACCCATCTTGCGCCCGTGCTCGAGTTAATTGCTAAAGAGGACCGAAAGCGAGGTCTCTCCGAAGAGTTCGATGGCACTCCTCGGTGCGTCTCTTAGTCTCAATTTTCCTTTTCCTTATTCGGTTCAGATGGATATTGGCCTCTTCCCAACGCGTCTCTGTCTGGCAAACAAAATGGTGGTGCAGCCTCACAAAATCCCAGCTCTCTCACCCTTCATTCTCGCTCGCTCGCTCGCTCGCTCTCTCTCTCTCTCTCTGAGAAACAGGCACGCAATGGAGAAGACTTTCGAGTACATCAAGGAATCTTACGGCGATGTGCGAGGATATCTCACCGCCATTGGGTTCTCTCCCGCCCACCAGCGTCAGCTGCGCGAGGCGCTGATGGCAGATCCCAGAGGCGATGACAGCGACACGAACAACGAATACATGGAAGTCGAACAGAAGAGAGGATATGACAAGAAGCAAAGCAAGAAGAGCGTAAGGCGAGCACCCTCAGGCTCAGTCATTTCTCCGTCAGCAGGAGATGAGCAGCAGCAGCAGCAGCAGCGTCTCGTGGACAACCCCGTGCGTGCCTCCCGAAGGAACTTGGACTCATCCAAGAGCTCCACTCTTTGACTCGCAAGAAACAAGATGTCTCTACCCCGTTCATTGTTGCTGTCGTACCTTGGCCCAACCAGCACCACCTTACCTCAGTACAACAGTGGCGCCAACATCATGCGCCAGGCAAAACACCAGCGCCTCGGAACAACGTGTCTGCCTTCTCCATCTGCGGTTCCAGCTAGGTTAGGCCGAAAAAGAAAAGAAAGCGCGAAGACTCGGGCTGTGTGCGGAATACCCTATGACGTCCACTTCACGTGCCAAGCAGGCTGACAGCTTTGAGTTGACCTAAGCACAGCACAGAGCGAGCGAAGGGATGGACCCCAAACCAGGCGGCGGCGGCAGCAGCAGCAGGAAGAAGAAAAAGAGAACTGTTTCAGCCGATCGAGTGTACAAGCGGCTACCGTTGACCTGCACACCCTGCCGCACTGCGCACGCGGCCTGCACTCTCCACTTGTACGTAACGTTAGTTTCTACGTTTTGCCCGCGTTCCTTCACTCACTACGAGTGACCTATCATATCCCGACTCATACGTTTCGCGTGTGCGAAAGGGAGGGTCCACCGTGCCAGCGGTGCGTACGTGTGGGCTGCGAGAGCGCGTGCTGCCCGGCTCCAGTGAGGAAGCGCGGTCGCAAGCCTGGTAACGACCCGCCTGCCCAGGTACCAGTGACAGCGACAGTGGCAGCCGAACGCGTGGGTTGGGCGACAGTTCCTCAGGCAGCGCACAAAGGGGGTTGGGCGACAGTTCCCCAGGCAGCGCAGCGTTGGCTGCCCTCTTCTTCCTCCTCCTCGTCAGACGAGGCCACTACAAGAATTAGGGCTTCTGTTGTGCAGAGGAAGAAGCCGCCGCTCTCTGTCGTGCCCAGAGACGATGAAGAAGAGGAAGATGAAGAGGTGAAGGAGCTAGCGACCAGTGAAGGAGACGAAGACGAGCCACCACTCGGTTTTATCGGTGATGATGAAAGGTCCAGGTCGAGAGGCGGGCGCCACTATCGCTCAGGCCAACGAGAAGTGATCAGTACGCTCTCGGAGTTGGCGCGGACGATGACCACGCTCACCAACGAGGTATACACAATGCGCCGCGAGTTCGACGACCTGCGCCTCGACTTTGCTGGCCTCCGGGAGGACCACAGACAACTGGCCTGGCGGCAGGACATGCAAGCCCAGCCACACGGATCGGTGCAGTCGCAACAGCGACAGGCCTCGCAGCCGCAGCAGGACTCAGTCAGCAACGAGACGCAAGTTGTGCCCGCGGGCTACGGCTGGAACTCGGAGGTCGTCGGACAGCCGCCGTCGTGTCGGCGCGCCGGTGCGGCTACTGCAGAGGCCTGGCCATTGTCGACGGATCCGTCGTCGTTTCCGTCGTATTCGTGGATACAGCAGCTGCTCGCTTCGTCATCTTCATCGATGTTCGCCGTGACGTCGTCCTCGCCTGGCCCTTCCTCGTCACCAAGCCCCTTATGCGTGTCACCTTCAAGTTTGCCTCTGCCGCCGCCCAGCGTGCCAGACACGTTCTCCTTTGCGGAGGAGCTGTCGACGCTGCACTCGAGCTTCGCCTCATCGCTCGTGTGGGCGGACATGTGTCGCGCGCTGCCAGCTCTCCGCCACTACGCCCC